>LNAC01000250.1:1315246-1452346 GCA_002007465.1 Ailurus styani
GGGGGTTGGGGGGGAGGGGAAGGGTACCACTGGCATCTACTGAAGAGATGCACAGCTTGCCCCACAACAAAGACTCATCCAGTCCAAAATGTTAACAGTGACGAGGATGACACAACTGATACAAAAATTAATAGATTGGAAGGAGTAGATCCAGGAAATGTGTTTTTGCTCTGTAGCAGGCAAGACCTTAATCCAAGAATGACTCCTTTGAGTCATTTAGATGCCCAGAAAACTTCAGAGTTGGAGTGACGGAGACACTGGCTGATGTACGTTTGACCTCGAATGAGTTACTTGTTGCAATTTGATGGATGCCAACAGAAGGCACTATTAAAGAGATAACATAGGTTAAGGGGCCAACCAACATCATGCCTGGCACAGGGTGACAGGTGCCAGTCCTGTCCCTGCTTTTGATAACTTGTCTTGATATTTCTTCCTGATTCCAAGCCTGGTCATTCCAAGAAGCATTTCCCATGTGTCCACTCAAGTGTCCCCTTCTCTGTGTGGTCTTTCCTGGCCGTCCTATCTAAAACTGAAGCCCACCCCATACATACTTTCGATCCCCCTTCTCTACTATATGTCCCCCCCACCTTGACATACTCCTACTTTGCCTATGTATTTACTGTGTGTGTCTCTACTAGAATGTAAGCTCTAACAGGGCGAGGGTCTCGGTCTGTCTTGTTCTTGCCATGACTTACCACCCAGAGCAGAGCCTGGCATAAACCAAATGCTCAATAAATATTTGTTGGATAAATGAAACAAATCCCAGTTCCCAATAGCCAGAGAGAGTTGCTCTGAGATGCTATGTGAGGGTTTGCATTTTTCTACAGCTGATGTACCATGAATGTTTTGTGAGCAGCAGGAAAAAAAAAATTCCATGAACCGCTGAGGCCAATTTTTCTCTTGAAACAAGGCAAGTGGTGGCCTGTATGGCTCCAGATTCTTCCATATGTGAAGGACAGACGTTCAAGGCCCATTTTGCTCACCCTCCCTGCTCTCCCACCGGATCCCTCTGCAGGAAGGTGGCCCATCGGGCCCTATCAGCGCTGCTGGGCTCATAATCAGATTTTAATGGCTGTCTGCTTCCCTTCCTACATGTTTATAGTCCTCGGCACTCTGATTAGGTTTTTGGTCTCACAAGATAGTTAAAAGCCAACAATTGGCGCTGGGTGTTTTATTTTTTCTAAGTGACGTGAGTAGGTACATGTCCCTTTGATCTTCCCGCCGTGGATGAGAGCTGTTCGGGTTGTTAAGGCCCTCAGCAATTATATGAAATGGACGCAGCACTGGGTTGGAGGCTGGCCTTCTGGGTGGCTCCGAAGTCCCTCGACAGTCTTTATTTTTTCTTCTCCTGTCTCCTTCTCCTCCACCTCCCCGGTGCCGAAGGAACTGAGGAAAAGGAAGCAGCAGGCAGCTCTGGAAGAAAAATGAATTTTCTGGAGCCCGTGTTCCAGGAGGTCCGCAGCGTGTCTCTCCCCTTTGCAGGGGTAGGTTGTCCGTAGTGGGGACAGCACACAGCTTAACCGGCCCCCTGAGTGGAGTCCCCTAAGCAGCTCCACGGGAAGGCCCACCAGGAGCGGACAGTCACAACCATCTGCTGGGCGGTGTGCACGGCTGATCTGATCTCTTGTCATTGTACTCCTGCCAGCAGTTACGTGTGCGGGAGGGATAAGGAACTTTGGGCCTAAGTGAGAAGGGAGGGGAGCACGGGAGTCGCACACAGTTCTTCCCGGCTCCCCGTCGTGTCAGGATTGAAATATGAACGGCACGCTGGCTGGTGACTTCTTTGTGGCACGTACACATGATCTCACCCGTGCCACAACTAAGTCACATGCAATAACACTTCATTATTTTAATTAAGCTTATTGCAAGAGTCATCATCATTGCCGTCGGTATCAATCATCACTAATTTTTCCGATTATGGCCGTAAGTGGTGACAGTCCGTGTTGACAATAAATGATCATGCCTCTGGCTTGAATTGACATTTCATTGGACTTTGCAAGGTTGCTCCAAACACTCCTGGGCTTGCTATGTAAAGAACTATTTATCTATGACAAAAGCTGGGTCTCTCCCATATTTGTTTTTGCTTCCCAAATGGATAAGTTCATAATATTTGCAAAATTCATCCTTTAGTAGATGACAGCCACGGAGTCCAAAACACATTTAGAAAGAAGTTATATGCTCTTAGCTCAGGGCTGCAGCATCACGGCCATTCCCCAAACTGTCCTAAATGTGCATGTGTTGAGTTATGGCTCTTTCTTCCGAATGGACATGGGAAATGAAGTCGTTTCGATTGCAAAATGGCTTTTGGCTCTTTCCTATTTCTAAGTGGGAGCAGGAGGAAAGGAATCTGAGGGCAAAGAGCTCCACTTCCCTCTATAACTGGCCCTTTCTGGCATCCGACATGATTGAAATTCTTCAACATTTAAATAAGACTCTTCCAGAACAACAATAGCCTAGTTGCTTATTATTCTTGTTACCGCATTTCCATGGTTTAAAGCACTCCCTGGTCTCAACCATTTGTGCTACAAATAATTTTAATTGAGCCGAGAAACCCTTGACATTTTAGAAATTACCTTCTATTTATAAGACTTTAAGAGGAACCTTCCTGGCAGTCCTGACCTCTGTGTGATTTGGCCTTTTTCCCCCTACTTTGAGTTTAGGTTTTTTTTTTTTTTTTTTCATTGAACCAAATTACTTTCATTCCTAATTTAATTTTGCAGTAGCAAATAAAAAGCCAATTTGATAGATCCGTAAAATCCCACATAGGCTATGAAATACGCAGGCTCCTTCGACTCACACATATCAGGGAGCATCTGAAGTCCATTCCATTAAGGTTGACAAAATGAGTTCTGGGAATATTACTAATGATGAGGGTCTAAAAATGGAGGCTGTACCAGATCTTAAAATATCCTTTGGGGTTCATGAAAGTTTTCTGAGCAGTGAAAATTTTAATTTTCGTTATTTATTTTCTCCAGCTATCACAAATCCTACTGATGGAGGCCTTGTTGAGATGAATTTCATTTTGGTACAAATAATAACATACTCTACATTTCTATAGTACTTTCACACTTATCGTCTTATTTTACCTTCAAAAGAACTCATTCATTCATTCATTTATTATTTATAGACCACTTATTATGTTTCAGGCTCTATTCTAGGTGCTCTGGATACCGCAGTGCACAAAGCAGCTCATGGAATTCATATTTTAGGGGGAGACAAGTAAAAAACAAATACATGAACAAAAATACGTTTGTTGGGTGTTCAATGTTGAATGGTGCTAATTGTAATTGTAATATAAAATAGAAACTAATCGGGAAAGGGAATAGGGAATGACAGGGTGGGATGACCTCCCTGGTAAGATGACATTTGAGGGAGATCTGGAGTTGCTGAGGGCAGGAGCAGCCTTGCAGGCAGAGAGAACAACAAGTCCAAAGGCTCCGAGTCAAGAACATAAAAGAGCGTTGGGTATAGAGCAAAGTGAGCCAGGGAACTAGTGGTCAGAGAGGAAGCAAGAATCCCATCATGGAGGACCTTGAAGGCCAATGTGAAGACTTGGCTTTTCCCCTGATGAGCTGAGGGCTCTGGAGGGTTTTGAGCAGAGCAGGGACACCGTCTGACTTAGGCTTGGAAGGACCAGTGTTACGGCAGCGTAACAGTAGGTTGGAGAGAGGGCAAAGGTAGGAGGGAGACTAGTTAGGAGACCATGGAGTTCACCAAGGAAAATACAACGGTGGGTTGAACCAAGATGGTAGCAAGGGAGGTGTTGAGAAGCAATCAGTTTCTGGATTTGGAAATGAAGAAAGGAGAATATTATTTAGTCCCATTTTAGAGTGAGAAACCTCAGTCACAGAATAATTGCCTTTCTCAAGAATATGGAGCAAGTGTGTGACAAAATTGGGTTAGAAACCAGACCTGTTGGAAGGAGTCCCTCCCTAGCACCCTGTGCAGACTACGTGCCACTGAATACAGCTCAAATAGCCATCCATCTTGGAGTTTCTGCTTCAGAGCTGTGGTCATATTCTCATTAACATAATAAATAAGGAATCAGGAAAAGCAAGGGCTCTCCAGTTCCCTGGATACCTGCACAGCTAATACTACTGACAAGTAGCAGGGTAGAGCCTGATGAATGGTTGGGAGGAAGAGGAAGGTCATTTGCCTCTAAGGGAGGAGAGGCACTCATTAGTGGCCTAGTGGCCTAGATGCTCATGTTCCTGTTTCAAGCAGAGCCCTGCACTGTCAGGGCCTTTCTGGAAACAACACAACTATTGCTTTGGGACCCTATGGCTTTTTTTTTTTTTAAATTGAAGTGAGATTCATATAACAAAACTAACAATCTCAATGTTCATGTGAGTCATTCAGTGCCATTTAGTACATTCAAAATGTTGTGTAGCTACCAAGTCTATTCAGTTCCAAAACATACCCATCACCCCAAAATGAAACCCCGTTATGTAGTTAACTCTCCCTACTCCTCTTCCCCCAGCTCCTGCCAACCACCAATCTACCTTCTGTCTCTATGAATTTACCCATTCTAGGGGCCCCTGGGTAGCTCAGTCTGTTGAGCGTCTGCCTTCAGCTCCTGGGATAGAGCCCTGTGTTGGGCTCCCCACCCAGTGGAAAGTCCACATGTCCCTCTTCCTCTGCTCTTCCTTGCTCACTCACTCTCTCTCAAATAAATAAATAAAAATTAAAAAAAAAAAGAATTTGCCCATTCTAGATGTTTCCTATAGATGGAATCACACACTAGGAGACTTTTTGCATCTGCTTTCATTTAGCACAAGGTTTGTGAGGTTCATCCATGTTATAGCATGTACCAGCACTTCATTCCTTCTGGCTCAATAATACTCTATGAATGTATGCCACCATACATTCATCCACTTGTCCACTAATGGACATTTGCATTGTTTCTGCCTTTTGGCTATTGTCAATAATGCCGGTATGAACATGCGTGTAAATGTATTTGTTTGAGTAGCTGTTTTCAATTCTGCATGGGACATGGCTGGAAGTAGGAGTTGGGGAACTCTGTTTAGCTTTTTGAGGAATCACCCAACTCTTTGCCACCACAGCTGAATCCCTTCCATTCCCACCATCAGTGTACAAAGACTCCGATTTCTCCACATCCTAGCCAACACTTGCTATTTTCCCTTTGTAAAAAATTATAGCCTTTCTAGTGGATATGAAGTGGCATCTCACTGTGATTTTGATTTACACTTCCCTAATGATGTAGATTTGATGGCCATTGATTGGTACATCTTCTTTGGAGAAATAAATGTTTATTCAAGTTCTCTACCCACCTTTTAATTAGGTTGTTTATCTTTTTGTTGTTGGTTGTAAGAATTCCTTACATATTCTGGACACTAGACTCTTATTTTAATTTTTTTTAAGGTTTTATCTATTTGTCAGAGAGAGAGAGAAAGAGAGAGAGAGAGAGCACAAGAATTGGGAACAGCAAGCAGAGGGAGAAGCAGGCTCCCCATTGAGCAAGGAGCCCAATGTGGGACTCGATCCCAGAACTCTGGAATTACAACCTGAGCCACAGGCAGATGCTTAACTGACTGAGCCACCCAGGCGACCCTGAATGCTAGACTCTTAACAGATATATGATTTACAAACATTTTCTCCCTTTTTGTTGGTTGTCTTCCCACTTTCATAATGTCCTTTGAGGTACAAAAGTTTTAAATTTTGATGAGATCCAACTTATCTATTTTTTGTTGCTGTTGTTGCTTGTGCTTATATCCCCTGGCTTATTTAAAACAATGTTAATGGTGATAACCACAACAACTGTAGTGATAATAGGGAACACTGAAACAGAGGGGGGAAGCCATAGGAGAGCACCTGTGAGTTTTTCCCATTTTAGACCAAGATCTAGAGCAGACATGGAATTTCCCAAGCTCAAAAAGTACGAAACTGTAGACCTTAAAGTATTCCTCTTATAATCGTTGTTATGACATATATCTGGCTGCTGTCACAAGAGGCCCACAAATATAGTGGCTTAAACAGGAGAGAAAGGCATTTCTCCGTCTCATGCCAAAGGTAGGGTGTCTTAGCAGGATCAGAACCCCAGGCTTCTTCCAATGTCTTATTTACCATCCTTAACACATGGCTTCCATCTTGTGCTCTGAGATGACTGTTCCAAAAACCACTGTCACATCAGTATTCCATTCAGCAGGAAGGGGGAAAGAAAAGGGGAATTTGTGTCTTTTCCCTTCAAGCCTATGTCCCAGAATTTGCACACATCACTTCTGCTTACCCCCCATTGACCAGAACTTAGTCACATGGCCACACCTAAAGGAGGCTGAGAAATGTGACTTTTAATTCAGCAGCCTTGTGCCCAGATAAAAGCTTTATAATTACAGAAGAGAAAATATATATTGGGACAAAAATCCAGTCCCTGTTATAGAACCTCAACTTTAGAAACAGTCAGATCAGCAGTCTGAGCAGTGTTGTTAAAATTAGGAGGAAGAGAAGAGAGACTTATTTCCACCCTGTAGTTACTTTCCCATCCATTAAATGGGTCTCAGTTGAGATCTCTTCAGACTACTTGGGAAGGAGGACCAAAGCTCCATGCTAAGGTAAGTCATCAGGAAAGGACTCAAGTTAGTACAGGGAAAAGGAGAAGTAAGGAATTCACCGATGAGCTGTATAAAGGGGCACATAGATGATGAGGTAATGGAGAGGAGACATGAGTTCGTATCAGTGTCTCTGTGCTGTGGAAGATTTTTATGAGCTGAGATTTCTATCTGGAAGACAAACCACCACCACCAACAAAAACTCAAACAGATGTTATTTTGGTACTTTAGAGTTTTTAAAGTGTTTTCACAAACTTTTTTTCATTGGGTCATTGTAACCTTAAATGCCAGGAATGGGACACAATGCTACTTCCATTTTACCTCCATGATAAAAGGGAATCTCAAAGGTTATGATGTTTCTAGCTATTTGGTAGCAGAGGCAGGATTCAAACTCAGCTCTCCCTCACCCCATCTTGTATTCTTGTTCAAGGCTTTCCCACAATGCTTTGCTCCCAGCCATGTGCACAAAATGGAGTTAATGAGCCAGACCACTTGAAGCCTATAGCCTGACATACTTTCCAGGACAGCCCGGGGGTCTTACCTTTGGATATCCCCTCTATCCAGGCCTGTTAAATTCAGTAAAGCCTTGGAAATTTCCTGGTGTGTCACTTCCCTCACCTGCCTTTCTGGCTTGCTGCAAGGGTGGTTTGGACCATAAGACAGCAGCCCAGGGGAAAAGTGACACTGGGGTGAGTCGTGTTGGCACACCTTCTGTGGGAAACCTCTCTGCCTTCTTGAGGCCTTGCAGTCATGCAGAACACAGCATCCTGGGCCCCAGTCAGGGCTTAGCAGCAGGGCAGTGGAGAGTCAGATGCAGGCCACATGCAACCTGCTGGTTATTCTCCCTCACACAAGTCCATTCCCCATCGCAGAAGACATCTTGGAGGCACTGGACTCTTTGCACTGGCTGCGTGAAAGTTTAAGTGAAATAATACACCTTGCCTAATTTTCTCCTAATGAGTTGTTGAGGGTTTTAATGACAATGTGAGGAGGTTATGGCCTGGCGCTTCTTATCTGGAGTCAACAGTGCTTTGAGGAAAAGGGAAGAGATTTGAAGGCAGAAGTCCTCCTGCTAATTGGCCATATGACCTTGGGCAAATTAC
The DNA here is from genome assembly GCA_002007465.1 of Ailurus styani. Lineage (NCBI taxonomy): Eukaryota > Metazoa > Chordata > Mammalia > Carnivora > Ailuridae > Ailurus > Ailurus styani. The sequence continues at coordinate 1,322,916 of LNAC01000250.1, forward strand.
ACGTGAGCTCCTTGAGCCTCAGCATCCTCATCTGAGGAATGGGAGTTAATAGTCACCACAAGAACAATAGCACATATCTCTTAGGAAGTTCAAGGCTCAAATAAGAAAATAGGTAGGAAATCACTTTGTAAACTAAGTGCTCATTATTATTACAGTATAAACCCATTCTTTAAATGCCGGGGGAAAACAGGGTTAGGAGGGAATATAAGTGACAGAGAAGTTCAAGGACAGCCTTGAGAGCATTGACTGGACTTCAGTCTAGTTTGCTGACTTGTCTTTTTTCTGGAGTTGTGTCAATGTCAGTCATGGACAATAATCATTAGGCTGCTCAGTAGTGACTGATAGCCTTATCTCCCTTTGAGAAAAACCACAATTTTTTTTCAAAGTACTTTATACAACTTTTCACAAAAATATCATTCCCATAAATGTCAGGAAATGTTCTTTTTTAAAAATATAGTAATAGAGTCTCATTTGTTAATTCTCAGGCAAATAGGCTTAGGGCTCCAATTTCAAAGTATGAAAAACTTTAAAGAGACAAAAATATAGAGCATGGGAAAACCAGCTATTGTACAAATCACAGTAATTTAAAAATGATTTTTCCCATCTAGGGATTTCTGTTACATGGCTGTCTCTCATATTATTTTTAGTATATGTTTTTAAATTGTTTTTCTCAGCAATTTTGTATCATATCAAGGTCTAGGCCTATACTTACTTTAAGCAGTTCTGAAAATGAGTCATCTACTAAGATAGTTGAAGAGGGGGGATTATAGACTCAACCGTTAACGGTGGTTTCCTCTGAGGGGGGTTGGAGCAGAACCGGGCGGGGGGCACCTACTGCTTCCCAACTCTGTTACACTGAGCATGTAATGTGGTAAAGTTACAAATAATGTACAATAATAATAAAAATAGAAATTAATTGTTTCAGAAAACACTCTATTTGTCTAGACGAGTCCCCATATTCCCTAGGAAAAAATATCAATTTAGAATCCCACTTTATTTCCTCACCTCCATTCTCTGCCCTCACCTCTCCTCTTCCACAACATTGACCCTACAAATCATTGCCAATTACTGGAAATTTTGAGGAGGAAAGCAAATTCAATTTTGGTGTAAGTGGCTGTATTGGCAAATCTGAAACCAAGTCCATAGACTACAGATCCCTCAAGAGCAAGAGGCATTTATGTTTCATTCTTTAAATCATTCATTCATTTAAGTTGCTCATTCATCCATTTAATAAATGCTTATTGAATGCCAGGTACACTGTATTCTATGCACAAAAATACAGCAGCTAACAAAACAGACACATATTTCTGCCTAAAATTAACTTTTTTTCCAGGCTTGATGCATAATCTTAAAATTCGTTAAATGAGTGAATTTGTTAATAAAAAATTACTAAGCACTAAGTAGAACCCAGACATTATTTTAATCATTTAAGCTATAGGAGTGAGCCTGACAACTTATATTCTAGTGAGGGCAAGACAGACATAAACCAGATGAGTCAATATATCAATGTCAGATGGTAAGTTGTGTACAGCTTGGCCATTGGTGCCGATATACTTCCTGTGCACACAACTATAGCTTCCCAAATGGGAAAATTTACAGACCTTCCCTGCTGGTTTAGGTCTTTGAATTTATCATGACAAATAGAACTAAAATTCCACTGACATCATGTACCATTGGGTCAAATCTCCCATTCTTTTGCTCTGTCCTCCCACAATGGTAGCTTGCCTAGCAGGCTCTCAGGCAATATATTAGTTTTCCATTGCTGCCATAACAAATTACTACAAAAGTAGTGGTTTAAACAATACAAATGTATTATCTTACAGTTCTGGACATCAGAAGTATGAAATGGGTTTCACTGGGCTAAAATCAAGATGTTGGTAGGATTGCATTTCTTCTAGAAGAAGGGGAGAATCCATTTCTTTGCCTTTTCTGACTTCTGGAGGACACTCACATTCCTTGCCTCATGGCCCTTTCCTCCATCTGCAGTGCCAGCAACATTAGGCTGAGACCGTCTCACACTGTCATCTTTCAATTTCTCCCTCTTCTGTCTCCCTCTTCCACATTTAAGGACTTTGTAATTACACTAGCCCTACCCAGATAACCCAGGGTAATTTCCCATTATAAGACAGCTGATTAATGACCATAATTCCATCGACAATGTTAATTCCCTTTCCCATGTAACCTAACAAAGTCACAAGTTCCAGGGACTCGGACATGGCCATCTTTGGGAAACCATTATTCCGCCTAGACAGGCTAGCAAGGAAGGAGCTTCTTTTACATCTTCAGCCCCCAATTTCTAGTACAGCGTTGAATGTCTAGGAAATATTGACTGGTTTATATATGATGCTGCTAAGCAGAACAGAAAATGCTACCCGCTCCAGACAGCAGGAACCTGTATTTATTTGCTGAGTCTGGCTAGCAGCCGTATGGGCTAGCAAGCTCAGTAACTTCCACAAGCAAACTCAGAAACATCTTGCAGAAAGGTCTTTAATCATCTGTTCTGTGTTTTCTCAGAACTGCTTAAGTAGAAGGAAGATTCCTTTTAGCAACAATCTCATATCTCTTATCTCCATATTCTTTCCTTTTGCATAGTGCTTTACAGTTTATAGAGCACTTTCACATACTCTCACTTGACCCTCATGAAAATTCTGTCGGGGGAAGGGTGGGGAGTCCGTTATTCCCATTTTGGCACTTAGGAAACTGAACTTCAGAGGGGAAGCATGACTTGTCCAAGATTATGAAGCCAGGACATGACCAGGTTTTCTGATGCCAAAGTCTATACTCTCTCCATTACAGTGTGTTATCGCCCGCGGTTATTTCTTCTGGTTCAAGACTCTATAGTCCCTGGACCGAGTTCCATCCTTGCTGCACGATCATCACTGCCATTGTCACCATCATCCACATTATCCTTACCATCGTCAACGTCCTTTTCCTCATCACATTGTTGTCGTCATTACTATGAATGTCCTCAAGGTTATCCATTAGAAGAAATTTCCTTCAAATGTCAGGAATTATCTTTGGCTCTGTCTATGATGGGGGACCCGGGACCAGGCTTGTCACCTCACTTTCTGATTTGAACTATCAACATGTCAGGAAACCAGTCATTCTGATTTCTGTCCCTGTGTGTCCCTTTATGTGTTTTCCAAAGTGATGCCCCGACTAGATGGTTGAAAGAACTTAAGAGTGATTCCCTAATCAAGATCACCAGTAGGCCTCAGGGTCTTTGGAATACACTTTGAAAACCACTATCTTACCTGTTTTTGGTTCTCCATCTTCAGATTAGACCATAGCCTGTCTGGGAGGGGATACACCAGTTAACTCCAGAAAAACTCTCCCAAATCCTGAGGTTGCTGGGAAAATTTTCTAATTGTCACACTAATTACACATGTAAGCAAGAGTAATCACTGCCCAGCCTGTTTGGACAGCACCAAATTCACTTTCTGATTTCCAGAGCTTCTTAGCCACTCACGATGCTCTTACATGTAGACTCCAGCTAACACATTATGTCCAAGGCAGTATTCCTATCATTTTGTTACAAGGTATATGGGATTTGTCTTCGGTCAATTTTTTTCACTTCAGAATTAAAAATTTCCACCATCCAGCCTGAGCCTCACTTGTGTTATATCTTCCATGACATTTACCATATTTTCAAAATGTCTCAGCAGCATCACTGCTACATTTATTAAAGGGAGGAGGGGTCAAACAATGCAGCTCTTATTAAAACCCACAGCAGTCACACTGCTTTGAAAATTTAGTGGTTAGCTAATATAAAAGTCATAAAAGGTTTGGGGTTCTGGGGACTTCCATAAACTTACAATTTTAGGTGCCCTGAGATGCAATTTCTGAGCAATTTCTTTGATCTCTGGCTGCCCTGGTAAATCATTTATTAGGGCAGCCTTTTTAAACAGAATCCTCTCAACCTCTCCCACAAGATATATAAAATAACATACTCTGCAAACAGTCATCAACCCCCTGCACTTACTGTATTCACTGATTACAAACTGATGGAGATGTTAGGAGTTTTTTTCAGCCATTTCTTTTTAGTCTCAGAAATTTGCCAAAGAGACAGTAATGAAGTGCTCCATGATGACAGATGGTACCTGCCCAAAATCTCCAGAATGGGACATGCCCTACCAAGAATACCTCGGTAGGATTTGTTTTTAAAAGCTCTGAGGTTTGCAACTAATAGGGTTCCAAGCCTTACTGGGTTAACATTCAAGCCAGCTCATTCCTGCCAGCTCCTTGTAGCCTCCTTGTGGTCTCCTTCCCTCTCTCCCTAACCTGCTCAATCATTCTATCTGCCATGATTTTTATCGACTTCAAGTGGAGGGGGAAGCAATCATCAGATCTCCATAACTACCCTGTCCCCACTCCTGTCTCTCTCTCTCTGTCTCTCTTTCTGTCTCTCTCTCTCTCTCTCTCTCTCACACACACACACACACACACACACACACACACACACACACACACTCACGGTACACTTGCTTCCCTGCTTTCTCTGAAGACTTTGGAGAAATCATAAGTAGCTGCCACCAGAAAAAGTTTTGGGAACTTCTGGCTTAAAAGAACATGTGTCACGATACTTTCCAAGGGCCTAACACAACACAAGAAGAAGGGTTTGTGGGGAGAAGTTCTGGAGAAGGTTTGCAAATGACAACTTTTCAAGTCTCTACCACCATTATATGCAAGGCTTAAAGGTTCTGGTGGTTGTGAATTAAGAAAAACATTGCTTAAGTCACACCAAAAGGCTGATTCTCATGACCTACTTATGTAACCATTCATGCCTGAAGATTAGGGAGAAAGATCTATCCCTGAATTTGTAAATCTTGAAGAAGTAAAGACTTTTCTAAGTGAGACAAGAAGCCATAAAAATTTAGAATTTCTGCACGAAAATCCATATAAACTGAATCAAAAGACAAATGACTAATTCTAAAAAAAGATCTGCAATATATATGACAAAGGGCTAATTTCTCTAAAATTCTAAAGTTCTTATTAATCAACAGAGTAGGAAAATGGATAAGGAAGCTAGCTAATCAAGCAGTTAATGGAAAAATAAATTTAAATGGCAAATAGACTTATTAAAAATTCACAAATAGAAAAAAACAAAACCACAGTGAGATACTGTTATGGACAGAATGTTTGTGTCTTCCCCAAATTCCTATGTCAAAGCCCTAACCCCAGTGTGATGGTATTTGGAGATGGGGCTTTGGGAGGTGATAAGGTTTAGATGAAGTCATAACAGTGGGGCCTTCATGTTGGGACAAGTGCTCTTGCAAGAAGAGACACCAAAAAGCTTGCTCTTTCTCTTCATCACGTGAGGACATAGGGAGAAGGTGGTTGTTTGGCTGTCTCCAAGACAGAAAGAGATCCCTCACCAGAATCCAACGATGCAGGTACCCTGATCTTCGTCTTCTGTCCTCCAGAACTGTGAGACATAAATGTCTCTTGTTTAAGCCACCCGGTTTGTGATATTTTGTTACAGTGCCCCAAACAAAGAGATGCACCATTTTCATCTGTGAAATTATAAGCTATTTTAAAAGTTTGAGGATACTCAGTGTTGGCAGATGTGAACTGAGATAAGCATTCTCCTACCCTTCTTGCAACCAGTTTGGTAAGACATGTGGCAACATAGATCAATTTCCAGAATCCATATATCTTTTGATATTTGAGTCCCCAGCTCCAAGAATTTATACTTGTATAAGTCTACTTGTATACAGATCTACTTGCATACAGATCTACTTGTATATACACACAATGGTATATATACACAGGTGACTACTGATGGGTGATGTACCACCAAAACCTGGAAGAAGCATAAATATACATCATTAAGGAATAAGTGAAATAGTCTGTCCTAAGATGGGTTACTTTACATTCTTTTAAAAAGAATGTGGTCATTGTAGAATTGAAAAGGTGAATACATAGACATTCATCATATGATTCTATAAAAAAATTTTTTTTAGGGGTGTCTGGGTGGCTCAGTCAGTTAGGCATCTGCTTTCTCAGGTCATGATCCCAGGGTCCTAGGATGGAGCCCCACATCAGGCTCCGTGCTCAGCGGGGACTCTGCTTCTCCCTCTCCCTCTGTTCTTCCCCCCTGCTCATGTTGTCTCTCTCTCTCTCAAGTAAACAAATCAATATTTAATACATTTTTAAAAGATTTATTTATTTATTTATTTATTTGAGAGAATAAGAAATAAAGCACCAGGAGGGGGAGTGGAAAGGGAGATCTAAGGGACTGGGATCATGACCTGAGCGGAAGGCAGATGCTTCACTGGCTGAGCCACCCAGAAGCCCCAAATCTTTAATATTTTTTAAAAGATTACTTATTTATTTATTTGAGAGAGAGAGAGAGAGCATGCACGCAAGAGTGCTCAGGGCCAGGGGGCAGAGGGAGAGGGAGAGAGAAACTTTAGCAGACTCTGCACTGACGACAGAGCCCCACGATGGGCTCAGTCTCAGGACCCTGAGATCATGACCTGAGCTGACATCAGGAATCCCGGACACTCAACTGACTGGGCCACCCAGGCACCCCTGAAAATTTTAAGTAAACGTGGGGCTCAAACTCCTGATCCCAAGATCAAGAGTCACACACTTGACCGACTGAGCCAGCCAGGTGGCCCTCATCATATGATTCTTTAAACGCTTCTGTTTACTAGAAAATGTTCATGATGAAAAGCTGGGCAGTAAGGTAAGAATATAGTAGACTTATAGACGCTGCCGTGAAAACTAAGACAGAGTACATGGAAAAAAATAAATTGCAGAACAACGTATATAGTATTAGCTTTTCCCAACCTTTGATATATCATTTTTGGTTTTATTCAAAATAAATCCCCTAATTTCTTGTTTTCTTTATTACAGATAATTCCATAATGAGCATCTTTGTTCATAATCTTTTTGCACATCTCTCTTATTTTAGAGTAAAATCACAGAAGCTTAGAATTGGGTCAGGCTTATAGCCATCACCAAGGCTATACATATATATTTTTTAAGTGTTTCTGGAAATGGCCTTCTAATTTGTTTTTTACCAGGAATTCCACAATTTAATAAACAACTATTCTGTGCCCGTGTTATTGAAAATACTCAAGAGAACACTTCATCTGAATTCCCAAGGAGTCCTGAACAGTTTTCTTAAGCCCCTAGTGCACTGACACTTACTGAGAGCTACGATCTGCCAGGCCCTTTGCAGGCTGTTTTACAGGCACTGCCCTCTGCCAAATTCTGATTGGCTGCTGGAGGCTGTGTCTGAGTTACTTCTTCTGGGGAACCCATTCTTAAAGGGGACGCTAATCTCTCTGACCCTTCCAACTTGCCACGCTCACTCTCATTTAAAAAAAAAAAAAAAAAGATGAGTTCATTCCTTCGCCTACACCCAGTCCCCCTCTTTGAAATGGGGGCTTCCTTCCCCGTGGCTAACATTTCAGCGCTTCGGAGGCTTTCTGCCGGAGGAGCAGCCATTCTTCCACCACACTGGTGGGAAGGAGAAAAGTCGGCCAGGGCCCAACTGCAGATGGATTAGTAAACTGAGAATGAGTGAAATCACGGAGTGTCCCTAATGGGGAGAAAAAAGGATGTGGATCCTCTCAGGAGAATGCAAGTGCATGAGGCATGTATTTAGAATTCCTCTCTAGAAAAAGTTTTATCTAAGGAACTGGTATGCTTTCTTTCTGAAGAGAACAACCAGGAAGCCCAGAGCCAAAATGGGTGTTGATCTGAGCAGCTCCATTAATGTTCACAGTTTGTGTCTTTGTTGTTTTTTTTTTTAAGATTTTATTTATTTATTCGAAAGAGAGAGAGAGAGAGAGAAAACACAACTGGGGGAGGGGAAGAGAGAGAAGCAGACTCCCTGCTGAGCAGGACTCCATCCCAGGACCCTGAGATCATGACCTGAGCTGAAGGCAGACACTTAACTGACTGAGCCGCCCAAGCTCAGTAAGTATCTTTCCTTTTCCCTTTCTTCCTCCTCTTCCTCTTGAGTCTCTATTTTATTTTCCATTTTGCTAATGATATTGTATAGATGCCTTTCATACCTTTGGCTTCAAATCATTTTTAGAAGGGAACCCAAGATGTAAATGAGATATTCCTGTCCACTGTGTGCCAGCCTTCGTGGCCATGTCATTGCAGCAAAGCTGAATGTCACGCAGGCTTCTTTATCTATTCATTCAGCAGAGGTTTATAAACACAGGGGGCACAGGGCAGGGGAGTGGGAAAGGACACATGTCCCTGAATCACTCAGGCTCCACCCCTTATAACCTGTGACCTCCTGCAGGTCACCTATTTTCTCTGTGCCTCCATTTCCACATCTGGAAAATGGTGACATTCCCAATTCTTCATCTTCACAGTGAAGATTCAGATAATACAGGAAATGCACTTGAAACAACGTCCAGCACATAATCTCTCAATAATATTAGCTTTCCTGATCATCACCATTAGTTTTTATTAGATGCTGTTACAGACTGAATTGCGTTCCTCCCCCAAACTTTTATGTTGATGCTTTAACCCCCCAATACACCAGAATGTGACTATATTTCGGGACGGGATCTTCAAAGAGGTAGTTAATTTAAAATGAAGCCTGTAGCATGGGCCCTGATTGAATATAATCGGTGTCCTTATAAGGGAAGGAGGTTTGGGCACAAACGTGATGGAGGGAAGACCACATGGGAGAACAGGGAGAAGGTGGCCCCCTACAAGCCCAGGAAGGGGTCTTAGAAGGAACCAAACCTGCCAACACCATGATCTCAAGACCTCCAGAACCCTCAGAAAATAAGTTTTTGTTAAGTCACCAGATCTGATCTGTGGTACTTTGTTACGGCAACCCCAGGACCCTTACACAGATGCCCACTATGTGCCTGGTGGGCTCCTAGGATGTACAGTGGTAAAGACAACAAAGGCCCTGCCTTTAGGGAGATTATAGCCTAGTGGAGGTAATAAACATGCAAGCAAATCTATGAACAATGTAATTTCAAGAAATGGTGGGTGCTGTGAAGAACATAGCAAGGGTGATGTGGAGGGTGTGACCTGAGTGCTGGTGCATCTTTTTAGACCAGATGGTTAAACCACCAGGGAAAGCCTGCCCATGGACTGACAAGGGGAGTCAGCATGGGAACACGAGCTCCAGAGCATTCTGGGCAGAGTCTCTTGGAGGATCGACGGGGGACACCGTGGCCAGAGGACAATGAAGGAGGGGATGTAGACAGGAGAAGAGGTCAGGGAGAACAGGGCAAGATCCCATAGGGCCTGCAGTTCAAGGAAAGACATTTGGTTTCATATTTTATTTTTTATTTTTATTTTATTTTTTAAAGATTTTATTTATTTATTTCACAGAGGGAGAGAGATCACAAGGAGGCAGAGAGGCAGGCGGGGGGTGGGGGGAAGCAGGCTCCCTGCTGAGCAGGGAGCCCGATGCGGGCCTCGATCCCAGGACTCTGAGATCATGACCTGAGCCGAAAGCAGAGGCTTTAACCCACTGAGCCACCCAGGCGCCCATATTTTATTTTTTAAATAATAAAGATTTTATTCATTCATGTGACAGAGAGAGAGACACATCGAGAGAGGGAACACAAGCAGGTGGAATGGGAGAGGGAGAACCAGACTTCCCGCCGAGCAGGGAGCCCAATGCAGGACCCAATCCCAGGACTCTGGGATCATGAGCTGAGCTGAAGGCCGCCACTCAACGACTGAGCCACCCAGGCGCCCTTGGGTTCGTATTTTAAAGATTTTATTTATTTATTTCACAGAGGGAGAGAGATCACAAGGAGGCAGAGAGGCAGGCAGAGAGAGAGAGGGGGAAGCAGGCTTCCCGCCGAGCAGGGAGCCGATGTGGGCCTCGATCCCAGGACCCTGAGATCATGACCTGGGCCGAAAGCAGAGGCTTTAACCCATTGAGCCACCCAGGCGCCCTGGATTCGTGTTTTAAAGCTTGCTCTGCTGGGAGGAGAATGAGGAGGCTGGAATGGAAGCTGGGAAAGCCATCAAAAAGATGGTGCACTTGGACTAAGGGAGGGAGGTGGAGACAAGGAAAAGAAGATGGCTGACTGGCTGGCTGGATGCCAGACATATTTTGAAGGAAAAGTTTATAGGATTTGCCCGGGGCCTGGATACAAGGTGGGGAGGCAGGTGAATATTAGAGGAGGGATTAAAAAGTCCTGGGGAGGGGCACCTTGGTGGCTCAGTCAGTTAGGCATCTCCTTCGGCTCAGGTCATGATCCCAGGGTCCTGAATGAAGAACCGTGTCAGGCTCCCTGCTCAGTGGGGAGCCTGCTTCTCCCTCTCCTCCACACTCTTGCTCTCTCTCAATGTCTCCATCTCTCTCTCTCTCTCAAATAAATAAAATCTTTCAAAAATAAAAGTACTAGTTTCCATGCAACAACTGCATGGAAAGTGGTACCATTTGCCAATATGGGGAAGACAGTGGGGGTTGGGGTGGAATTTAGAGCAGCCTCATGGCCAGATGGTGACCAGGATGCCTATTATACATCCAAGTGGAAATCAAGGATCCTGTTACTAGCCTATCAGAGTTAGAGCTCAGGGGGATGGAGGAGCCGAGACACACATTTGCCGGGGGGCCATGAGAATGGGCAGGATCGCCTAGGAAGACTTGAGAGCAGAAAGCCAGGGACTAGGACAGAGCCTCATGTGCTCCAACTCATAAGAGCGTAAGAGAAAGAGACTAAGAAAGAGCCATCAGCGAGGTAGGAAGAAAAGCCGAGAAGGGCATAGCACAGAAGTGGAGAGGAAAGGACAGGCGAAAGCTGCACACGGGGACACCACATTCACATGCTCAAGGTATGTGAGGCACGTCTGAGAATGCATGTGTTCCCAGAGGACTCACACATACATGTGCACGCACCGTGGGGGCTGTCTGCTGGTGTATATAGTTATAGAATCCGATGCTTCTAGGTTGGAAGCTCCTTTTAAAATTACATTTTACACATCAGTAAACTTGTAATGCAGAAACTGCTTTCTTAGAGTTATTTATATCCCTGGGTTGCAGAAGGATTTGTCAGGAAATAATATGAATGTTATTTATCTGACTGTTCAGCTTTATTGACTGCTACATTTCACATCCTTCAGTTCTTTTTGGCAGAGGAGTAAATAACACTGCTATTAACCTCTAACACCGGTATAAAAATAGGCAGTTATTAAGGGGTAAATATTACTTTGACGATTATTGCCCCAGTCTGCTTTCTCTGGGAGATGTAATAAATAAGGCCTCTCGTGGGGTCCACGAAGTTCCCAATTTTGTTGGGGGAGCTGGCGGCTCTCATGGCCACAGGCTATGATTTGGAGCCATGTGGAGCCACTAGAAAACACTCCATGAACTATTGCTCATTCCTGGAGGAAATCAAGGCAGTCTTAATGCCCCCATTGTGGCTGTGTATACGGGAGCCAAAGGTGAAGGATCCTAAGGTTTCTACCAGGAGAGATTTAGAGAAAGCTGAGCTCCTTGTTAAGAGCACCGGGAACTGGGCTTGGGAGCAGGTGAGCACGTGGAAGCCTGGGGTTTGTTACCTCTACCTGTTGAACTCATGCTATGGCTGGAGGAGCTCAGACGCCAGAGTTTTCCATGATCACTTGTTATTGATGAACAGGTTAACTGGCAGCTTAACTACACGGAGTACCCCATTGTGGAGGTAAAGAGATGAAGAGTTTGTTATGGTATCAGGTAGAGAAAGAGCCTTGGACTAGAAACCAAGAGCACTAAACTATAGTTTCAACCCCAGCCTTCATTTGTCTTATGATTCTGAGCAAGTTATTTGTTTTTTCTTTTTCTTTTTTTTTTTTTTTTTTAAGATTTTATTTATTTCACAGAGGGAGAGAGATCACAAGGAGGCAGAGAGGCAGGCAGACAGAGAGAGGGGGAAGCAGGCTCCCCGCTGAGCAGGGAGCCCGATGCGGGCCTCGATCCCAGGACCCTGAGATCATGACCTGAGCCGAAAGCAGAGGCTTTAACCCACTGAGCCACCCAGGCGCCCCATAATTTAATTTTTTAATAGATGTTATTTTTTAGAGCAGTTTTAGGTTTCATCTCATAAGTTAAGGGATGGAGCTACGTGGCTTTCCTAAGACCCTCGCTGTCCAGAAATGCTTTGACAATCACCCAGTTAGGCCTGGTTGGAGGGGTCCACCAGGCCTGGGAAAATCCTAGTGAGCAGCGAGCCATTGCCTAGGGATGTCTGCTCACGCGGTGGACATGACTGTGTGCCCCCGCCAGCAAACACGCTTGTCATCCTACAGGAAGGCCCAGCAGGCTGGAGCGGGCCCCTGACCCTAACCTGCACCAAGAGCTGCTTATCTCTGCGGTTCTGGCTTGGGCTGCTGGAACGCTGACAAACATCGCCTGTTTTCCTTTGCTCTCCAGGACTAGATATTCTTGGCTTCAAAGATGAGATTTGATCTTGTTCTGATTACAAATGTAAAAACATGGGGATCTTTTCCTCCTTGCAAAGTATTTAAGTTCAGGCTACGTGATTAAAATTAGTCAGAATGCTTCATGCAGGAGGGGAGGTATGCATGCTTCATATTGTGCTAGAGGTTAACTTCTGGAAAGCTGCCTTGATGTGAATGCATCAGGAACTCACAACTTCAGGAAAAATTTTAAGATGAAGTGTCCAGCATTCATTTGTGTGTTTAGGAAGTTTGGGTTTTCATACGTCGGTGGTGCTGGAGGTGGGGATTTGCAGAAGGGTACGTTTCTGCTTTCCTACATCTAAACTATGCCTAGAGGGTTGAACATTGTGACCCTCACACTACTTGGCTCTCTAAGACAAAACTTTGGAGGATATGACCGTCTTGGCGTCTCCAGTCCACTTGGAAAGTGGACAATGCTTATTCAAGAGAGCTTTATGAAACAGTAGAAATAGGCACAAAAGAGTGAAGTATACATCGTTATGTGCCCATTTGGCATAAATGTCAGCAGAATGGTTTGGAGATCCGTACCTCATTTAATTTTCCAAGAATTCACTATTTTCATACTGCAATGGGAATAGACACCGAGCCAGTATTTCCCAAGGCTATCCATTGTTGCAAGAGGATATTTAAAATCATTATGAGGGCCACTTCAACTGGCCAGTAGCCTCTCCAGTAACCCCCCAAAAAGCACATTTTGGCAGAAGAGAAGATAATTTTGTGTTTAACAGTAACATCAGGCACAGACACATATCATTTCGTCCACATATAAGATGGGAATGGAGCAAATGGAGAGAAAAGGTAAAACTGAGGAAAATGGTAAGAAGGGATCAGAGAGGTTAGTCCAGTCGTAGAAGGCAGAGGTGCCTCCCTGAGTACGGCAGTCTTCACTGATGGGGAAGCCACTTACCCACACCCAGTCATGTAAGGTCCACTCTAGGATGAGACAACCAGTCTGTGGAAAGTGGAAAGTCCCCGCACTAACACTCCGCCAAGGAGTCCAGCCCTCCCATCAAGCTTCCCCTGGCTTCCACCTTCTCTCCCTGATGAATCTCTGCTGTCATTTGCCTGTGGGTACATCCTCCCCTCTCTAATACTTGTTGGATCTCACTCAAGTGCCTACGTTTTCCTTGAGTTCTGTTGTGTACAGCTGTACTGTCACCTTCTTTCCTCTTCTTTTTACAGGAAGAAATAGCCTCTCCCACTCCACCCATTCAGTCTTTTCTCATAACCCTCCAAAAAAGACACACAAAAAGGGAAGGCCTGGGTGAACAAAAATAAATGTGTTAGACAGAATTTGTAGTTGCAAAATCAGTGTGGCCAGGACATCATCTAACTTGACCAGGCAGTTTTGGGCCATCGATAAATAGGGAACCATTTTAGGACAATGCTGGAATTATTATCAGAACTGTTATTTCGCCCACATTTGACCCTGAAGTGAAATTAATGCTTTGAATGTCATAAACAATACCTACTGGTGGAAGGAGAGAAAGAGAGAAGAAGGAAGGAAGGGACAAAAAGAGGGAAGGATTTGCTCTTATACTCAGAAAGCATTTTTGCCCAGTGGAACCTAGTGCTGAATTACAAGGAAAACATTAGAAAATACTCTGATGCTGGGTTAGTATCCAAAATATATAAAGAACAGATACAATTCAACACCCCAAAACCAAAAAATCTAATTAAAAATGGGCAGAAGACATGAACAGAGAGTCTCTAAAGAAGACACACAGATGGCCAACAGACACATGGAAAGAAGCTCAACATCACTCATCATCAAGGAAATGCAAATCAAAACCACAATGAGATGTCACCTCTCACCTGTCAGAATGGCTAAAATAAAAAACACAAGAAACAACGAGTGTTAGTGAAGACGTGGAGAAAAAGGAACCCTTGTGTACTGTTGGTGGGAATGTAAAGGAGTATAACCACTGTGGAGAACATTATGGAGGTTCCTCAAAACATTAAAAATAGAACTACCCTAAGATCCAGTAATCACACTATTGGGTATTTAGCCAAAGAATACAAAACACTAATTCAAAGGGATACATGCATCCCTATGTTTATTGCAGCATTATTTACAATAGCCAAATTATGGAAGCAGCCCAAGTGTCCATCAATACATAAATGGATAAAGAAGTGGCATATATATATACAATGGATTATTTTTCAGCCATAGAGAAGAATGAGATCTTGCCATTTGCAACAACACGGATGGAGCTAGTGAGTAGAATGCTAAGCCAAGTAAGTCACTCTTAATTCTAGAGAACAAATCGATTGTTACCAGAGGAGAAGTGGGTGGGGGTTGGGTGGAAAAGGTGAAGGGGGTTAAGAGCACACTTATCATGGTGCACCTGGGTGGTTAATCTGGTTAAGTATCTGCCTTCGGTTCAGGTCATGATCCTGGGGTCCTGGAGTCTAGCCCTGCATCAGGCTCTCTGCTCAGCAGGGAGACTGCTTCTCCATCTCACGCTCCTTCTGTGCTTTCTTTCTCAAATAAATAAATAAAATATTTTTTAAAAAAAAGAGCACATTCATTGTGATGAGCACTGAGTAACATACAGAATTGTTGAGCCACTATATTGTATGCCTGAAACTAATATCACACAGTGTGTTAACTATACTAGAATTAAAATAAAAAACAAAGAAAAAAAAGAAAATACTCTGATGCTGAATGGAATCATGGAATGATGAGCAGAATAATTTATTTTTCTAAATAGTTGATAGAAAATAAAATATCACCAAATAGTGTTGCTTCCCACAGAGAAAATACTTTTACTGGGTTATAGAGAGGAGGATAGGAGGTAGGGTCATCCTAACCTTCTGGCTTACTGGAGGAATTGCAAAACCAAAACACTTATGATACTTGAAATTCATGGGTTCCTCAATTAATTCATTTCAGCTGTATGCTTAATGTTTATTCTGCTGACCAGATTGTAAGCTTCATAAAGACCGGGCCCATTCCAACTTGTTCAACATTATGAACATATCACAGTACGTGCAATTAAGTAGGCACTCAGTAAATTCTGCTCTTGTTTAATAAATAAGTAAATAAAGTAGCATCTTAATTTAAAAAAGGATCTATTTATTTGAGAGAGAGAAAGAGTGCAAGCAGGGAGAGGGGCAGAGGGAGAGTAAGAGAGAGAATCTCAAGCAGACTTCATGCTGAGCACAAGCCCCGCCCAAAACTCAATGTCATGACCTTGAAATCATGACCTGAGAGGAAACCAAGAGTCCCACACTCAACTGACTGAGCCACCCAGGTGCCCCAGCCCCCTGTAACATCTTAATCTAAATGCTAATCTCCAACAGAACACTAACCCACTTGGGACAGTGGTCACGATCCTCAGGCTATATACATTAGGCTCCAACCATGTGTCCAGGAAAGAAAAAGCAACTATGATAGTAAGAGAAAATCAGGGCTGTTGGGATAAACTGGAGGTTTTGTACATAGCATGAAGGATACAAGTAGTAGAAAGAATCACGGAGGGGGGCTTGGGTGGCTCAGTCGTTAAGCATCTGCCTTCAGCTTAGGTCATGAGCCTGGCGTCCTGGGATTGAGCCCCGCATCGGGCTCTCTGCTCAGTGGGAAGCCTACTTCTCCCTCTCCCACTCCCCCCTGCTTGTGTTCCCTCTCTTGCTGTTCTTTCTCTGTCAAATAAACAAATAAAAAAAAAATCATGGAAAAATAATGGCCTTCTAAAAGTAAGTATGAAGAAGGAAGAAGGGGAAGAGAAATACTAAAGGTGGAACTTGTGAGGAGCATAGCACTCTGGTTCTTGATGTAGCCAAGCTTCTGAGCAGCCCATGGCAGGGGCTGCAGGATGAGTGAAGGGAGAAGGAGGCTCTGAGGCAGCAGAGACAGCTTCGAGCCTCTGCCGTTGGCACAACAAATTCAACCACGCTGGTTAGCTCAGGTGAAGCCCAGAACCACGTTATATGAGAGAGAAGAGGGGGACTTTTCTAGTGCCAGGAATAAAGAACTGCTTGCAGGAGATAAGAAGAGGAGGAAAGTATAGAAATGCCTGTTGGGATACCTGACTTTAAAGAAAGAATATCATCAATGAAACTGATTTATTTAATTGAGAAGCAGCCTTGGCATCAATGCTAAAAGGCCATTTGTTTTCCCATATCACAAAATGCAAATCACTAACTTTGCAGTATGAATGCTTTATTGTACTTTAAAAATTCTCAATTCTTTAGGCTGTTCTTTTTCTGTTCCAAAAAAGCTATTTTAAAAGCTCACATTAGAATATTTTATAACTCTTTTATCCTTCCTGAACATCTGTGAACTGGAAAGAATATAGTATATTACAGAAACAATCCATTTAAAGAAAAACAATTAAAATGAAAACTACTTCCATTTCTGTGGCATAAAACTCTAATTCTCTCCCCTTTGCAATTTTATTACCACCCTGACATGATATAGTCACAGCTTCACTTACACACAATGTTAATTTCACTCATACTCCACTTAATCTTCAAACATTGCAGAATAACATTTTTCTTTAGTAATTTATCATTTGCTATGATAAGGCAATGTGTTTAGAGGATGTTAGAATTTTTTTAACTTTGCATTTATCTCAGTGCTGAAGTGTGCTCTGAATGCTATTAAAATATATCATTTATACACTTTCACATTTAACT
Organism: Ailurus styani; assembly: GCA_002007465.1. Lineage (NCBI taxonomy): Eukaryota > Metazoa > Chordata > Mammalia > Carnivora > Ailuridae > Ailurus > Ailurus styani. The sequence continues at coordinate 1,339,968 of LNAC01000250.1, forward strand.
ATATTAACTATACCTTAACTAGACATTTATTAAGAGCAGCATATTTATTTCCCATTCAGGACTTTTTAAATCTGTGGAGTCAGCTCTATGGAAATGAGCAATTTTTGCCAGCCTTATACTGTGTTATAGGTTAAACTGAGCAGAAACCCCAGGGCTCCATTGTGGTGGGGTACACAATTACACATCTTTTCTGGGCTTCCTTAAATCATTTCCCAGTGCAGGACCTCTCATCATTCCATCTGCCACCAGTGAAACATTCTGAACTCTAAATAAGCTCATGACAGTTCTACTCATTCATTTATCATTTAACAAATACCTTCTATGTATGGGTATTCCAGGATGAACATGTCTTACTTTAAGATCTTTCCCTTGAGATTAATAAGAAAGCATAATTTTCTCTCATTATTTAATTTTTACTTATATCAAAATATAATGTATGCACATAGCTTAGAAAGCATGTAGGGCTTACAATGAAAAGCAGCATTTCCTGTCCTTCCTCTTCCTTACTCATAATCCTGCTTTTCAGAGGTCATTACTTTTAATTTTTAGCCATTTCTTCTGGTATTTTATCTCCATAGTTCTATATAACATGTTTCTACTGATATTTTTTTTTCCAGTTTTAGCTAATATCTACCAACTCCCAACTATGGAAGATACTGGTTTTTTTTTCTTCTAATATTATCACCTCTCCCCCTACATCAAACCCTTGCCCTCCCCTTCAGCCTCTTAATGTTATATTATGATAAATAAGTAGGTGTTATTCACAGTTGAATCATAGTAATAAATTATAATTCCATTTCCACTTTTGTATAACTCTTTGTTTTCCCTGAAGTTAATAGCTGCTTTTCTCATTTGTTTACTTTCCATGTTCCCATAACTAATCAAACCCTAAATCCTCTGATAAAACTGTAAAATCTCCTCTCTGTATGTTCAAATACACCACATTGTCTATCAGTTTCTTCTTTTTTTTTCTATGACATCAACCTTGGAATCTGTTGTCTTCCTACAATCTGGACTGCTTATTCCCTATACCTGCCAACCATCTGTCAGACTGGGACCTCCCCTTGCTCTCATGCTGGAAATTTCCTTTACCTCTCTCCTGTGTTAGATTCTTATTTCTTCAATCCTAGGTCTTTCTCTTTCTCCACTTCTGTTCTGTTTTGCTGGGGTGCATCCTCTAGTAGCTTCCTGAGAAAGGTGCATTGGAGGTACAAGTTGCCTCCAAATCCTGAGCCTTTCTATGGATCCATGTCACAAAGAGCTTTTTTCTAATTGGCTTCTCCATGTAGCTTATGTTTCAGCTTTTTCCAGCCTGGCAAAATAGCTAAGGCTATCAGCTGTCAAAATTTTGTTGAAGTCTCTCTTCTGCTGTTATCTTTTCTAGTTCCTTAGTCTTTGTGAGTTTGCACTTCTATGTTCTTTTTAGAGAGGCTTCTGGAGGGGACAGAGATAAACACATGTATTCCATTTACTGTATTTAGCCTGAAGTATAATAATTTCTGTTTAGTTCTGCAAATATAAGTATTCATTTATTCTTTCATTCACTTAACAAATAAAGAAAAAGCACCTATTACATGCCAGGCATTATTCTAGACCCTAGGGATACAGCACTAAACAAAGCTGACAAAACTCCCTACTCTTATTTCTAGTGGAAGAAGGACTGGACAAAAAACAATTAATAAAATATATATCATGAAAGATGATGATACTTTCACAGAAAAAAAAATAAAGCCATGGTGGGAGCAAGGCATTCACATTTAAGTAGGATGGCCAAAGAAGACCTCAAAGAGAAGGTAATATTTGACCAAAGACCAAAAGGAAGTGAGAGAACCAGACATGTGACTCTTTGGGAGAAGAGTATTCCAGACAGAGGAACAGCATGGACGGTGGCCCTGAGATGGGAGCATGCCTGGAAGGTTCAAGGGAAAGTGAAGAGGTCAGTGCAGCTGAGTAAAGAAAGTGTAGAGGACAGAACAGAGAGGTTAAGTGGGAGTCAGGCCCCATCATCGCTGGCTTCACAAGCCAACACTATAAGGACTTATATTCTCTCAGCTAGAGCTTGGTTTACAATTTATCTCCTGACTACTCATTTCTCTCTTCATCTTCTGAAAACCCTTTCAAGAAAACATGCTTTTGGGATGGAAGTTCATTTTCCTTGTAAAGAACATTAGTATTTCCGTCTCAGAACACTCTGTTCAAATATGTGCATGATTATCTCTTTCTCATCTCTTTTTTCTATACACTAGGAAACTGAGGTTTGGGTTAACTTGGTCCATGTTAGTACAACAGTCTTATCTAGCTATCTGCAGCTCAACACTGGACAGGTTGGATCTGACTGACATATGGTGTCCCTCCCACCTAGCACTCACAGAGTCTAGCCCATTGTAAGTGCTCCATAATATTCCTTGACTGAGAAATGACAACTCCCCACTTCTCTGTAGGGTTATTCCTCATAGGTCTGTCTTCTGAAAGACTGCCCTAGTCCTTCTAACTCATTTCTAGCCCACAAAGTAATGTCTATGGATAGCAAACTGAATGTCTCTAGTGTGAAACTCGGAATTTAAGGAAATATGTCATGTTTGTCAGAAACAGAGAGCTCTCGAGAACACCAAGGCTCTGGGGATCCGTGGCATACCCTCCATACTCACAGATGGGACCCCACAGGGTACCACAGTGCTCCCTGTGAAAGCTGCTCACCCACAGAGCTGACTAGTGACATGTGTAGTTTTAGGTTTATGACATTCCTTCTTGATGACTCCACTTATCCTTCTGTTAAGGGGAAAACTTCTTCCAAGTCCCAAGAGTTATTTTCTATGCTTAACATAGAGTTTTGAGAACTGACAGAGAAACTGACATAGAGCATTAGTTAGTACTTGGTTTTCCATTTGGTGCAGACTTCCATGCCAATCTTTGACAACCAATAAGGTGCTGTGGTCAAGTGAACTACATACAAAGCAGATTCCTGCATAAAAACATACCAAAATAGCACATCTGTCCTCTAAAACAGTATTATTTTATTCTATCCAGTCTAGAGAAATCAAGGCTTAGCAAAGTTAAAGGCCTTTCTCAAGGCCATGCAAAAGCCCAGACTCAAACCGTGGACTGTCTGACTTCGCGCCCTTTCTGTACCCCATTCATGTCCACTAGTGAGATTTCAGTCAGATTGAAAAAATAATCTGGGCCTGGCAGGTGGCTTTGGGGTCAGAAGCAGGATTTACCGACCTGTTGTAAAGGCTGGTCTTTAGAATTGTGAGATCTGTACCGAGCTTTTCTTGGATGTCTCTCTAACCCTATATATCACTATGTAATCTATACAGTGGTATTTTAACGGACAGAGCTCTTACCTGTAATAATTTTCTTTGAACTCATATGCTCTAAGAAATGTCAATAAACTCAGTTTCAGTAATTTCTTACCCATAGCACATGCATTTGCGCAGAAGGACCCTAGATCTCAGGAACAAGAGAACACCCCATAAAGTCTGCACAGAGCAGCCATTACATGCAAAATGGATGTTTGCAAAAGAAAACATTTGACCCTTCCATTGATTGAACTTTCCTTCAAAGTGCCCTACAGGGAGTCCTCAGCTGGTTGCCAGGAAACAGAGATTCTTTTCTGGAATCAATTCTTGCCATTCTAAGTGTGTCACTTAGAATCTTGGTTCCCAGTTTGAGTGTGTCACTTAGACTCTTGGTTCCCAGTTTACGGTGGGGTTATTCTCCCTGTCGGGCTTCCTCAATCTAGAAATGTCAAGATTCAGAATATATCTGCAAAGAGTTATGGGAGTTATTCTGGATATTTGAAATGATAATCCCTTTAAATTGCACATAATAAATAAAGCTATTTTCAAACATGTCCTTTAGAAGGCACTGAGTGATAGAAATTGGAATAATGAAAAAAAAATATTTTCCATGTTGGTCTTGTGTAAGTGTAATCTTCCCTTGGTGTTAGGATATAACATTGTGGTGATGCATTTTGAAGAAACGTGGAGTTTTGGAACAAGCTTCAGTGAGCAGATCTAAGTTTTAGCCCAGCTCTTTCACCCACTAACTCTGTAACGTATGGCAAGTGTCTCCATCCCTGGGGCTGGGTTTCTTCACTTGTGAAGAAAGAGTTGGATCAGGTAATCTCATAATGCTTGCTCTTATTCTGTAATTATGTCATCTCATCTGGATCGCCCAAAAGCATACAGTGCCTTTGGCCTCAAGTATTTCATAGTTCACTCAGGGAAGTGAAGAACAAACAAGTAAATGAATAAATAAATAGGATAATTACACACTGTGATAAGTGCCAAGAGGAAGTAAGCTAATGGTAGTGATTGAGTACAATGGTGGAGGTGAGCTAATTCTGAAGGGCAGGAAAGTATGGAGGGCACGAGGAAGTCTTGCTAATTTCCTCACTTTTTACAGCAGGGTGTCAAAATATATTGCTTGAAGTTGGCCAGTCAGGAAGACTCTTCAACATATTATTAAAAGTTACTAGGGTATCATTAGAATAACAAAAAGTAGAATGTCAATCTTCGAAATTACTAGAAGATAAGTACATCACCCCAGCATAGAGCTTAAAGCAAGAGAACTTATGCAATACAGCAAAAAACAGAAAAAGACAATAAAATAATAAATGATGTAATAAGATGATAGAACTAAGATCAAAGAGTTTAACAATAAATGTAAATGAGAAAACTTTTCAAATTAAATGGAAAAGATTCAAATTGGATAAGAAATTGTAACGACTATGTAACACATTCAAGAAATGGATCTGTAAAAAATTACTTGGAAAGGTTGAATGTAAAAGGATCAGCCAAGACATGCAAATTAATTGCAAGGAAAAAATAGCAAGGATCATAATACTAGCCAAATGTAAATTCAAGACAGTGCTATACAAAATAAAGATAGAGGCACCTGGCTGGCTTGGTTATGAATTTTCATGTGGCAAATAGCATTGCTTCAAAATACATAAAAGAAAACTGCAGTAAATACAGAAATAGAGAAAAAGTTAATTGTGGGAAAATTTAATTCACTTCTCAGTCCATGGCAGATCAAGCAGACAAAAAAGCAAGCAAGGCTATTGAAAATCTACAACCCAGAGTGTGGTGGAGACCATGTGTGTGCATAAGCATGAGTACTTCTGACCTATCTACAGCTGTCTATATCTATCTATACTTCTAAACCCTGAAAACAGTGGATATGTCTACTACTCAATAACTCTTGAGATATTGATAAAAATGACCATATTTATAAAAGTTGAGCCATAAAGAAAAACCTCAATATATTTCAAAAAACAGAAATATTACATATTAGAATCTCTGATCTCAGTACAACTTAACTGGAAATTAAATTTTTAATCAAAGACAAAAAAATCTTGGGGTACCTTGATGGCTCAGTCGGTTAAGCATCTGCTTTTGGCACAGGTCATGATCCTGCAATCCTGGGATGGAGCCCCAGGTTGGGCTTCCTGCTCAGCATGGAGCCTGCTCCTCCCTCTGCCTCTCCCCCTGCTAGTGCTCTCTCTCTCTCTCTCCCAAATAAATAAATAAAATCTTTTAAAAAAAATAGTGGAACTAATAAATAGATCCGAGAGATGGTTTTTGAGAGAAATAAAATAAAGCAAAGAAAACAATAAAAGAGAAAAACAAATCATTAGCCAATGTAATCAATTGAAAAGGTGGAACAAAAATATACGAAATTAGAAGTAACCACAGTTAGAGCAGTAAATGGTATAATAAAATGGAGAACCAATAAGTAAATCCAAGAGCTAGTTCTCTGAAAACAAAACCACAAAACTACTGCTTAATATGATTAAGAAAAAAGTGCAAATAATACAAAATGAAAATAGTAAATGGGGAACTAATATATATAAAAATTAAAAGAATTCCGAGATACTCTTTGCTCACCTCTACTAAAATGGAGCTGAAAATCTGGATGAAATGGATGGATTTTTTTAAAAAAGATTTTATTTTTTTATTTGAGAGAGAGAGAGAGAGCATGAGTAGGCAGAGGGGGCAGGCAGATGCCCCAGTGAGAGAGGAGCCCAACATGAGGAGTGGGGAGCCCAGGACCCTGAGATCATGACTTGAGTTGAAGTCAGACGCTTAACCAATGGAGCCACCCAGGTGCCACTGAAATGGATGGTTTTCTAGAAACTTTTCTAGAAAAGTTGTAGAAAATCTAAGTGACTAATTATTATGGAGAAATGGAATAAATTATAAAAAATTCACCCTCCCTAAGCAGAATCAGACCCATTCACAGATATGAAGAATGTCTTCTACCAAATCTTTACAGAAAAAATAATCCCAGGACTGCCCAAACTGTTCTAGGCTATAGTAAAAGAAAAAAAAAAACTTCAAATTAGATTTGAAACAAGCAAGATACTGACTTCAAAACCTGATAAAGATGACACACACATATAAAAAGAAAAATTATAGTCCAAACTAACCTACCAATATCAAAGCAAAACAAATTTAAATAAATTTTTAGCAGACAGAATCCAACAGTACATTAAGAGAATGCTGCCTCCTGGTAAAATATTCAAAGATATTTGATAAGCATTGCTGTTGAAAGCATAGATCCTAAAGTCAAAATGCCTGTGTTCAGTTCCCAGCTCTGTTACTTAGCAGGGATAGGACCCTGGACACACAATTATTTAATTTCTCTATGCCTCAGCTTTCTCATTTATAAAATGAAGTTAATAATAATAGTGCATTGAGAAGATTCAATAAATTAATGCATGTAAAGTGCTTAGAACAACAGTGTCTGGCACATAGTTAAAACACTGAATAAATACTTGCCATTTGTTATTCAACATTGAAAAACCTTATTGTTACAATTCAGCATATTAATAGAGCAAAAGAGAAAATGATAATCACTTCCATTGATGCTGAAAATTCATGAAACCATCTTACATCCATTTTTTTATTTTTATAAAACTGTTAACAAAATATTATAGATGACTACTTCCTTAATGTCTTAACTCCATAAAATAACATAATCATTAACTAAAATCTAAATCATATTGAATGGGGAAACTACAGAAGACTTCATATTCAGATCAGAAGACCAACGTGTCTACTAGCCCCACTGATATTTGACCATGTTCTAGATGCACTAGCAATGCAACTAAAACAGGAGGAAAAAATAAAAAGTGAAAATACAGGAAAAGAGTAGGTTAAAATTATTATTTGCATATTACACAAAAAGATACTCAATTGAAAAATTATTTTATACCAAAAGAATTTAGAAAATTGATGGATATGAAAATAAGATAAAAAAATATACACGAGTCAGGAAACAAAATGGGAAAAATATCCGTTCACAATAAAGGACCAAAAAATACCTAGGAATGAACTTAACAAAAAGTATTCAAGTCATATGTGAAGAAAACTTTAAAATGCTACTAAGGGACACAAAAGAAAACTGGAATAAATGGAAATGCTACCCTTTTATTGGATAGAAAGACAATAACCATAAAGAAGTTCAATTCTCCTTAAATTAATCTATAAATTTAATGCAGTCTCAGTAGAAATACCAACAGGATAATTTCCAATTCCAGACAGACTAATTTTCAAGTTTCTATGGAAAAGTTAATATGCAAGTATATCTAGAAAGTTCTGAAAAAGAAGAGTAACGGAGGATACTAGTTTTACCAGATATTAAAATGCATTATAAAGTTGCACTATTTCTTATAATGAGATTCTGGCAAATGAATATACTGGTCAATGGAATGAATATAGATCACACAAATAACCTGCTCACGTTCAAGTGGGAATTTAGGCTATTGTTATAGTGACATTGTGTATCAGTATAGAAGAAAAATGGATTATTCAGTAAGTAGTGTTGGAACAAGTGGGGAGTCATTGGGAAGCAAAATGAACTTGAATCAGTATCTCCTTATACCAAAATAAATATTTTTGAAAACCCACAAAACCATAACCCACAAAATTACTAGAAGAAAACAAGGAAGAACTTTAAAAAAAAAATCTTGGATTGAGGAAGCCCTGTCTTTTTTTTTTAGGCGTGACATAAAACTCAAAAGTCACTAATAAAAAATACAATTATATTTAACTACATAGAGATTAGAAGTTCCTCCATGACAGAAAACACCTTAAACTAAATCAAAATCAAAACTTAAACTAGGGTGCCTGGGTGGCTCAGTTGGTTAAAGCCTCTGCCTTTGGCTCAGGTCATGATCTCAGGGTCCTGGGATCGAGCCCCGCATCGGGCTCCCTGCTCATTGGGGAGCCCGCTTCCCCCTTTCTCTCTGCCTGCCTCTCTGCCTACTTGTGATCTGTCTCATCTCTCTCACTCTGTCAAATAATAAATACATTTAAAAAAACAAAAACAGGGCGCCTGGGTGGCTCAGTGGGTTAAAGCCGCTGCCTTCGGGTCAGGTCATGATCCCAGGGTCCTGGTATCGAGGCCCACATCGGGCTCTCTGCTCAGCAGGGAGCCTGCTTCCTCCTCTCTCCTCTCTCTCTGCCTGCCTCTCTGCCTACTTGTAATCTCTCTCTCTGTGTCAAATGAATAAATAAAATCTTTAAAAAACAAAAAACAAAAAAAAAACAAAAAACAAAAACAAAAAAACTTAAACTAAATCAAAGGAGAAATGACAAGTTGGGGCATAATTCCTGATATATAAAAATAGCGTTTAAAACTGTAGAAGCCTAATTCCTGATATATAGAAATAGCATTTAAAACTATAGAAGAAAGTTCAACAACCAATAGAAAAAAAGATAAACAATTATAAACAAATTTCAAAGGAAAAGAAACACAAATACACATATGACAAGTTGTTCACTGAGGGGTGCCTGGCTCAGTCGATACGTGACTCTTGATCTCAGGGATGTGAGTTCAAGCCCCACATGGGGTGTAGAGATTACTTAAAAATACAATATATAATAACAGAAAAATGATATGAAAATACAATACAATACAAAAAATAAAATACAATAATTTTTTTAAAGTTGTTCAATGATATAATAAGAGGGGTGTGAATCATAGGTTTAAATAACATTTGTTTTGCTTATCAGGCAAAAATGTTAAAGTTGTCAACACACGATAGCATACGGCAAAATACTGGCACTTTTGAATATTGTTGAAGGGAACAGAAATTGGTGTAACTTCTATGAATGTAACCTGACAATTAAAAACACACAAAACTTTTGACCCAGCAACTCTGATTTAGTAAATCTTGTATTTGTCAACATAATCAAAGGTGTGTCTATAGCATTGTCTGGAAGCACAAAACAGGAAACAGGCAAAAGACCATAAGTAGAGAACTGATTAACAATTTATGGTATATTCTTACAAAGAAGTTATGTGCTATTGTGAAGAAACCCCCAAGATGTGTCATTGAGTAAAATAAAAGAAAGTGTGAGTGTGTGTCTGTGTTTGCGTGTACACAGACGTATATTCAGACAATTTCTAGTAGGCACCTATGAAAGTGTTGTTGGAGGTTAATGTTAGGGAATCAGCCCAGGAGCCAAGGGTGGGAAGGAAATTCACTTTCCATTGTATACCATCTTGTTTTATATAATAAAATTTTTTTACCATGTGTAGGTGTTATTTGAGTAATAATAAATGTTAACTCTTCTAATGTTGAAACGAAAGGAAAAAATTAAGATCCAAGAGTGATTTTATAAGGGACTTTATGTACTGTACAAGAAGAATGGTTCTACCATGGACAGTGGCTAGCCATTCTCAATTTCCACAGAGGCGATCTTCTCTAACAAGAGGAAATAACAGATTTTAAAGGGATATATATTTTGGATTGGACAAAATGAATAATTTCCTGATGGAGTTGTAAGAGAACTATAAAATCCTCTGAAGGGCTTTGTAAAGAAGGGTTTGAGCCTGGGGTGGATAGTGAGTGATTGGGGGCGGGGGTGGGGGAAGACTCCGGTGGCCTGGGGAGGTTTCTTTCCACCCCAGGATGCTATGACCCTCTTCCCAGCAGCAACACCTCTCTGCTAGCTGACAGTTTAATGAGCATTTTACCCAAGGCATTCACACGGGTAGGAAATCCTGTTAGATTTACAAGTGCCCATTAGTTAAAAGTTCTCCAGCGCCACTGTGTAAGGTTTCTGTTTGGGACTTCCTTGTGCTTCCCAGTGTTGAATATCCAGTGCAGAGAGCGCAGCACTGTGGTTCTTCTCTTGTACATTATAAACAGCCAGGGTGGCAAAATCTCGAAGCTCCTCATAGTTGACTAACTACACACTGTACCACTCTCCCACAAGAAGCTCTAGCCTCTAGGGTAAAAATAAGGTTCCTTCCATGAGCGAATGACCCAAGACACTTCAATAAATGATGGAGCATATTGAGAACAAATGAACTAATCCAGAGTGGGGAGACAGCCAACTGATTTGGACAGCTGCTATTTTCTCTTTGCTGCAAGACACCCTCTATCATTTTATCGCCTACCCAGGTCAGTGGTTCTCAAAGTGTGGTGCCTGCACCAACGCATCAGCCTCACCTGGAAACTCGCTTGAGATGCAAGTAATCCCAGACGTCCCGAATCAGAAACTCCTGGGGTCTGGCCAGGTGATCTGTATGTCCTTTGACAAGCTCTCAAAAGGATCCTGATGTGCTGAAGTTCGAGAACCACTGGCCTAGGTTTCTGGAGGACCAGCAGGGGTGAGAGAACCGGCTTGCTCTGCGTTCCTCCTTCCAAGAGAACCCAAGGTGGCCCAAATGGACATCTCTGGACAAGTGTCAAATCTATAAATGCCAGTGACTCTAGGCCACCAAATCTCATCTTGAAGGACCAGAACCTCTGCAGATCAAAATCTTCTCTTAAGATGATGATGCCTTAAATGAAATCACCCAAAGCCTGGCAAGATTAGCTTTGTAACTGTCCCTTATAGTAGTTGAATGTTTTGCAGCCTCCAGAGTGTGTTTTCATCCCTTTTCTCCTTTTGATTTTGGGCCTCAGACCCTCCAGAGAAGCCCGTGTAATAGACAACATCAGGTGCTGCTCTAGCATCCCCTACCCTCTTCCTCTTTCTAATAGGATTTCACTTCCTGTCCCAGCACCCTTCCCTTCCCCTTGAAGCCCCTCCCCTTTGCCCCGGCCTCCCCCAGCTTCAGACGTGAGGCTAAGGGCGATCCCACCCCTCGGCGACTCAATTCAGGCTCCTGAGATTCAAGAAAAATGTTTGCCAAGCAATTTCTTGCTCTTCTTACTCGCCTAGGAAAGCTGCCAGAAACAACGCTGTCTGTCTCTTCTGCGGGCTCTATGCGCCCATGTCCAGCTGAGAACCGCTGCCCCTGATTCTCTATTAACCCAAGGCTGCGGCTGACACAGGAGGTTCCGAGAAAGGAGATTGGAGCCACTGTGCTTACTGTTCTAGGTCAGTCAGTCTTCTGATTGTTGAGGATAATTTGACTTGGATTTTCTGTTACTCATTGCTGAAAACACCCAACTGGTACAATGAGGAATATTATCCATTTACATAAATGGGGAAACTGAGGCACAGAGGTAGGTTTTTGGTGTCGTTTGCGGGGGGTGAGACTTTGCAGTAAGTGACAGAAGTCGGAGTGGGAGTTCCCATTGGAGGGCGAGTCCCTTGGCTGAGAGGGTGTTTCCTGGGCACCGGGGGTGGGGAACAGGGAGCAGAGCGGTCCAAACAGAGGGTCAGAGCTGCCACAGGGAAACTTTGCCTCCACTGCAGTTTTGTCTAGGGGTGCTCAGCTGTGGGGAACGGAGGCAGAGGGAGGACGAGAAAGAGGGAAAGCTGGAGAAGGGAAATGATAGTTATGCCACATGATGGCATTTAAAAAAAATACAATGTGTTTTTTAGCACTAGGGCAAGAATCCAGCCTCTATGAAAAAGTTAACAAGTCTCTGACTTGCTTCTTTAAAGGCATTCTGTTAGCTTACTGTTGCCTACAGAGAGAAATGGCCTGTGTTCTGCCCGGAAGTACCGGAAGCCAGTCTGCCCAGCTTTCTCACCAAGTGACTCAACACGGCTGCTGCCTCGGAGCCCTGAGCGTGTTCCCAGCCCTCTCTGCAGAGCAGACGCAAGTGGGCTATATAAGTACATTTGGAAGATTCACCCAGGTAGGGACTGGGAATACCAGCCACCGGGGCCATAACCTTGAGTAGCGCCCAGCAAAGCCCCACTCAGAGCTCCGGTCCCTCCAGCCTCCCCTCCGTGAGGAAAACAGGGTTGCTCTGAGCCTGCAGATCCTCCTCCCCCATCCCACCTCATCAAGTTGCAAATCGGTATTGTTTGGTGGATAGCAAATCAAGTTTCAAGGTTATAGGCAATAGGGAAAGGAATGTACATGGGAAATCATTTATCAAGACTTTATTTAAAAGAAAAAACAAAACAAAGCAGAAAACACCTCAGTTCAAAGATAAAGCATAGTCTCTTAGCTTTGTTCCCCATTGGTGTTTGCCAAATCTCAGACTGCTGTGAAATTTAAATGTTGTTTTCAATGGGTTTTGCAATTTGGGGTCAGATGCATCAAACATGTTCTTGGTCACAGAGTTCAATGCACTTTTTTTTTCTTCCACTGAAAGGGATCAACTGGCTTGTTTTCCAATGGGAAAACACTAACAACTTTGGGGACTAACAACTTTGGTGGGCCTTAATCCACACCCTTAACTTTTCAGTTGACCACCTTTTAAATTAGATACACATGTCTGATTTAACAAGGAATTCAGTGTTTGGAAGAGTTAGCAGATTGCGGGAAGAGATGCAAGAATAAGGAATCTCACTGTGAAGTTCCAGGTTTAGCATAGGGAAGAGGGAGCAAGGGTTGTCAGCACTGAGCAAACAAGTTCAGAGAGGCTCAGCGATTTGCCCAGATTAAACAGCTTGTTTCTAATTCTTTTTTTTTTAAGATTTTATTTATTTATTTAACAGAGAGAGAGAGGTTACAAGTAGGCAGAGAGGCAGGCAGAGAGGGAGAGGAGGAAGCAGGCTCCCTGCTGAGCATGGAGCCCGATGCCGGCCTCGATCCCAGGACCCTGAGATCATGACCTGAGCCGAAGGCAGAGGCTTTAACCCACTGAGCCACCCAGGCGCCCATTTGTTTCTAATTCTTCTGTGACTAAATGTAGAAATGGCCAAGGGAGTATCATAAGCAAAAGGGACATGTGGGGAGGACTCTTTCTTCATCACCCACTACTTCGGCTGCTGGTAAATCCTGACCTGGTCATGAGCCTGTAGGCACTGGTGCAGAGCTGACCAGACCGCAGAATCCTGACCTGGTGTCATGTGCAAAGCCGGGGCAGCTGGATCCCATATCCCCTACCACCATCACCCAAGGGAGGAGCCCCCCAGAAGCAGCCGATCAACTCTGACCAGCCCGCTAACCAGCTCACACTCCTCCAGCCCATCAGCAAAACATGTAGACTTTCTTTCTAATGGAACCCAGAGATGTTTGCCATATTTTGCTTTGAAGGACCTACACCATTTCTCCCGGTCTCTTGCAACCACACCTCCCAGAGCCTGGACAAAGATTCCCTGACTGGTTATAAAACCCTTCAACGGACTGCTGAATCATTGACTTCACAGACCAAGGCAACAACACTTTTTGCCCACTGCTGCCCGCATGACCCAGTGGAAGGTGACATAATGACAACAGCTTGCCTGTCAAGTGAAGCAGGTCAAAGGAAGCATCTCCTGCCTTCAATCACCCCTTTGCTTTCCAAATCAAGTCTTGTTCAACCCAAGCACACAGACTCTCACAGAGATTCCCCAAGCGCCTCGTGCAGAGATGTGAAATGTGCTGAGTGGGGCTACTGGATCACAACCTTTTCTCCCCACAGAGAAACAAGACATGCTGGCCATTAAAACACACTGAGACTGGAAACAACAACAGACCCTTTGATTACCTCTGTCATAGCAAATGGAGCTAGTACCTTTTATACTATTGCAGATTTCCTCCTGGCACTTAAAATTTTGCTTTCAATTTTGGAACTGGAAACACTGCTGGAAGCTGCATGTCCCAACCTGCGTCTGAAGCTGAAGGACTGATGAGTAGAGTAGAGTAGAAGCCCGTTACCACTCTTCCCACCTGAATTTCTCGGAATCAAGTATCTGTTATTTTAACACTCTCTTCGGTACTAGTTGAAGAAGTCGTACTATCTCATGCTTTTCTGTGAGCAGGCGCTGGTTTATACCTGACTTTCCACCATTTTTGATATTGAATGAATATTGAATTCTGCACAAAGATCAGCAAAAGGACTTTTCCCTTGTTTAATAAATGTCCACTGTTAAAAAAAATAAAAGGCTACAGGGCCATTCCACCTGGGTGGACACATCAGAATGGGGAGGAAGGCCTACAACACCCTTAATTCTATGCTAGTCCCAGACCCAGACTCAGACAGGGACCGTCACTTATCCTCCCCTGCTCTCCCAGGGGCAGGCTTGCATGGGTTGACCGAAGCCAAAATAACCTGACAGTCTCTCCTTAAACCATTTCTATTATTCCCGGGTTTAGTGCTCTAACATCTCTGGCCAAAGAGAAGCCCAGGGAGGCTCACATAAGGACTCAAAGCTGTAAAACTGAGATGCAAGTAAAAATGCCTAGAAGGCCATTAAACTCTTTGTACTTGCAGCCAGAGTTTTTGGATCCTAAGAACTAATTTAAAATCCATTTGTCCTTCATGTTTGGACTATGAGTCTCCCGGGGCTTAATCAGAAGGAAAAGGAATCAAATACTCCATCAGCTGCCGGGGCTCTGGTACCCAGCTCTTGCCAGTCGACCAGCAGGAGATTTAGATTTCCACGTCTTCCCTAAAATCACCTCCAAGGTAGAAAAGGAGACGGCCAAATTCAGCTGCAGCTACTGAATGGAAGAAAAGCCGTAGGAGGCCCAAGGACTAAGCACAGTTCTAAGAGACACCAATGGAGACAGTACTCTTTAGCTCCTGAATTGGGGTCTCATAGCGAGTGGGGGGGGGGGGNAAAAAAAAAAAAAAAAAAAAAAAAAAAAAAAAAAAAAAAAAGTTCAAAAAGGGGGTTGGGGGGGGGGGTAGGCAGGCATCGGAAGGGGGCTCCGTGCCACTGTAAAATGAAACATGATAGGCAAGCTATCCCCTTACAGGTGATTGCAAAAGTTAAGGGCTGTCGTGGTAGAGGGTCTATCTGACCAAACCAAGGGATGCAAAGCTGCTTTTTTATGGGCTGCATGAAACAAAAGACATCAAAACCATTGCTTTATTCCTTGTCTAGCCCAGAGCCACAGTAACATTCTCATAATAAGGAACCAAAGGCAGAGACGTTTCCAACTGCTTGTGGAATGTGTGGCTCCAGCCCTCTCAATTTAAGGGAGGCCTCAAGCTACTGAACCCGCAGCTGTTAATCTGCATGATTACTGAAGAATAGTAAAACCATCAACCCCAGGGTCTAGCTTAGCAGGCGGCAGGAAGCAGTCACCGGCTTGATCTCTGGGAAAGTGTAGAAGAAAAAGGCCTGGCTGGGAACCTGGCTTGAAAAATCAGCCCAACAACCCATCACGTTTTTCCTTCTCAGACGTTCTTTCAGGGCCCAGGTTCTGGAAACATCAGTGAGAAAGGGGGGGCACCATGAAAGCACTTTGTAGTATCCTTGGGAACTGCTAATAATTGGGATGGATATTCCGAACCAGTTCAGTTTTAAAAAGTACTTTGTAATTTTTCATGATCCACCTAATTAAAGGACAGAAGTCAGGGGAAAAACACTCTAATTATGTTCACCAACATAGGAAGGTCAGGGTGCCTCTGTTACAGAAATGAAAAAGTAAATTTAAAAAGTGTCTTCACTAATAAGGTCTCACTCAATTCATTAACTAAATATTCATTGTGCATCTATGAATGAGTCCCTTTACTAGGTAAGACTGGGACTCAATGAAGGGCAAGGCCAGGTCATTGCCCGCAAGGACCAGCAGCCTGGGGGAGGATGGAGACCATGCCCTTCAGCATGATGAGTAAATCAGAGACACTGGAAGAGGCATGAGGGGGACACCTAGCCCAATCTGGGGGCATCAGGGAAGGCTCCCCAGGGGCGAAGTGGGTGTCTGAAGTGGACATCAGACAATGATGACAGCCAGGGACAAATCAGGAAGAAGCTGGTGTGTTGGATCAGGTAATCCTTGCCTCTGTTCCCCAGTCTTGTGCCCAGAACTGCTCTGGAGTTGTAGGAATAAAGATGAAAGCATTTTTTTCTTTAGTCTTTGTAGTCTGGGCTTATTCCTATTCATTTCAGTGTCCCTGAATTTCAAGCTTTTGAAACAGGTTCAGCTGACTGATTAGACTTGAGTTATTTTATTTTGATTAGTCCATTAAATTAATCTGAAAATTATTCAAACTAATAAAGAATCTTTTGTTCTCATTATATTGGGGGATTTTAGAGCAGCCCTAGGAATAATGTTTGGCTGAGTCTTTAGGTAATGTGAATTTCTGAGTAGCAGTGTGTTGCGTGGAGGGGAAGGAGCAGAGGCTAGGAGGGAGATTCCTACTGGTCGTAAAGAGGAAGGACCTGAAACAACTTACCCGGGAGGTCTACACTCACATTAGGTATACCAGTTTTATCACAGTGGAACTAATAACCCAGAAGTCAAACAACATAGAAACAGGTTCCCGAATGCATTTACTGCTGACGTGCAGCTGATAGAAAAAGAGAGGGGGGCGGGGATGAACTGAATGGTAAGATCTGAGAAACTAACTGATCAGTATTAGATAATCTGCTTGATAGACCCTTGACATCCCCTATGAGGGAAGTAACCTTGAGATCACCAACCCATTTTTTTTTTTTTTTTGCCCAGTCCAACTTCCTTGTTCTTGTGCCTTTCTACCTGTACCATCTCTTGCCTTGGTGAGCTCTTGGAAGCTCCTTCCTATCTGCGAGATTGGATACTGCCTGATTCATCCATCACTGAATAAAGCCAATAAGATCGTTAAAAGGTACTCAGTTGAATTTTGTTTTTAACAACCACAAATCAAATCCATACTGTTTTCCATAATGGCTGTACCAATAGCATGCAATGGGGACCATGTTCTTCACATACCCCGTACACCTCTCTCCGTCTGTAGTTAGGGAGCCCCTTTTAGCGGCTCCTGGGCTATGTACTGACATCTACTCTCACTCAACGTTGCTTGGGCACATGAGACCTTTGTCATGATTTTGAAAGACTTGCCATGAAAAGGTTCAAATGAATGTGAAACTCAAGCACATTAATAATAGAAATTTCAAAATTATATTTGTCAGTAAAAGAAAAGGAAGACCTATTAAATTTTTTAATAGATCTGCAACTGTAGAAAATTTCCGAATGGTTATAAAAATGGTTTTAAATTTTTTTTATCACCTACTTTGAGAATAAAGTTTCTCTGGGGACTATAAGGAGTTTGACAAGATCATCGTTAAAAGAAAAGTCTCGATTAGGTGTTGAATATAGCCTTTTCAGACATAAAATCTGAAATAGGAGAAAATGTCTATAGAAGCAAGCTCAAGTTTCTAAAAACTTGGAAAGGTTTTATTTTAAGTTTTATACAAATTTAATGTTTAGTATCTTAGTATTTTTTATTTTATTTCTTGTATCCTAATTATATAGCATAAAGAAAAAGTAGGGATTATTTTCACCAAGCTCCATAGAAGCTCCCCAACTCCTCCAATTTACTCTGGTGTGCCATGTAAATATTAGAATTTCCAAAGTGTGCTATTTTGCAAAAATCACTGGAAAGCACTATCTTAGAGATATCTTAGACCACAGACCCTACTGATGCCTAGACAGTAAGACTTCACTTTTTCCTTGCTTATTGAACTCACATCTGATTCAGATATTGAGAGGGTCTGTGCTTCTGAGGAAGCTAAATCTCTCCCTAGCTCCAAAGCAGTCACATAATTTCATTCTCCTTGCCAATGACAGGTTTAGAATGGGCATGTAATATGATTCTAGCCAATGAGCCATGTGAGAAAAAATTTCAGAATGGGGCAGACAGAGGTGCTTCTGGAAAGTTTTGTTCCTCTTTTTTTAAAAAAAATATTTTATTGACAGAGAGACAGTGAGAGAGGGAACACAAGCCGGGGGGATGGGAGAGAGAGAAGCAGGCTTCCCACTGAGCCGGGAGCCCTATATGGGGCTCAAATCCTAGGACTCTGGGATCATGACCTGAGCTGAAGGCAGATACTTAATAACTGAGCTGCTCCGGTGCCCCAGTTTTCTTCCTCTTAAGTCAAGACACTAGAAAGGAACATTCTTCCTTCCAGCCTTTGTACATCGTTGAATGAGTCTGTGATGCTTAGAGCAGCTACAGCCATCCTGCAACCATGAGGAATTAATCATGACCACCATCCCCACATGCTGGGGAAGGCAGAGCAGAAAGGCAGAAAAGACACGGAGCCCTAATGACCATTGAGCCACTCAATTAACCATCCCTGGAACTCTCTCTCCTCATCTTGTTATGCGAGATAATAAATTCCCTTCTTGGGGCACCTGGGTCGGTTAAGCATCTGCCTTCAGCTCAGGTCATGATCCCAGGGTTGTGGGATCGAACCCCAAGTTAGGCTCCCTGCTCTGTGGGGAGTCTG
Organism: Ailurus styani; assembly: GCA_002007465.1. Lineage (NCBI taxonomy): Eukaryota > Metazoa > Chordata > Mammalia > Carnivora > Ailuridae > Ailurus > Ailurus styani. The sequence goes on from LNAC01000250.1 coordinate 1,358,483, forward strand.
CTTCTCCCTCTCCCTCTGCCTCTGCCCCCTCCTCACTGCTCATTAGTTCTCTCTCTCTCTCTTTCTTTCTAAAAAAAAAAAAAAAATTCCCTTCTTATTTAAGTCATTTTTGTCGAGGCTTTCTATAACTTGTATCTAACGGTATCTTCCCAGATGATCCACAATGGGTTTGATGCTTTCCAGATGACAGTCTCAATTTAAACATTATAGGTAGAATATGAGAATGCCTGTTTCTCCTTAACAGCATCAGCTTTGCCTCTGTGATAGGCAGAATTTAGATTAAGATTCATAGGACCTGCTCATCTACTTGGGCAAAAATGCTATTTTCAGGACTTCTGCCTCCTCCCTTCAGCCATGAGCCTCTACCTTAATCCTGGTGAGTCTGGCTGTTGATTCAAGCAGGCCCAGCAGGACCTGTGCTTTCTGATGCTTAATTCTAGTCATAAAGTATGCTTAAAAGTAGTATGTTTGCAATTCAAAGGCATACATTCTTTAATTTAAGCTTTTCATTGATGGCCACCAATTTTCTTCCCATTAGTTGTCTTAACCATATTTGTGGTTACAACCACGTGTCATCAAATGAAAATCAGTTGAAAGGAATAAACTAATGTATACCTCCATCGTGCATGACTTCTAGACGTTACAGAGTGTGTGAGTGCATCCTGTGTGAGAGAGACTGAGACAGAGAGAGGGTAAGCCAGGGAGAAACTTGGTGGAGTGGAAGAGAGAGAGAGAAAGAGATGTACATGGACATGGCCACATCAGATCTCTCTCCTCGAGACCCCCTCAGGCAGGAGGTGTGATCACAGTGAACTTTGTCCCTGGACATCACTCACTCTGGGTGAAGGCATCAGAGGCATAAAATAAGGCCTCTGTGGCCTTGACTTTCAGGGCTGTAACTGAATCCAATTTATCCATTCAAGTAGGCGTGGCACCGCTTCTATGCTCTAATTTACTTCTCACAGCAGCCTTATTAGAAAGATAGTGTTGCCCCTATTTAAAAGACACAAAACTGAGGTTTGCACACATTAATGTCCAGGGTCATATAACCAATATGAGGCCATTTGGATTTGACCTCACATCTAGGCCTGACACAAAATTTTGCAGCCACGCGACACGACTCCACGGGAGCACTTTGCTAGTGGGCAGCTACAGGACCTGAGCAGAACAACACTAAAGAGGCAGTTTGCCTGCCAAGTTCACTTGTAATTGGTCAAATAATTTGTGATGTGAAATTTCAGTTCTGCTAACCCACATGGAACAAAAATATTATAGGTGTCTTCTAATGATCACTCTGTCTTTATTGTTTGCTTTTACTATAAAAAAGAGAATAAAAAAGTAATGTGTCCAAGATCAAAATTTTAGAAAGTACAAGGAATAAAGTAAAATAAAATAAGCACATGTTGCACCAGTACACAGAAAAAAAAATTATTTTTCACATTTTGGCGATAATCCCTTGGCTTCTCAAAAATCATGTAAAATATAGAATGATTGCTTAAAGAACACAGAATTCTTTTAAAAGACCAGTTTCATCTAACATGACTATGATGGTCAAAGGAGCTGTCTATGGTCAAAGGAACTACATTGGTCAGTCACCTTACCATCTTGTATTATGGCTTCATACTCTGCTCTGGTCCTATATGTTTTCAGAAGTAAAGTACATTACTACAGAAAACTAGGTGATGTACGTGAGATGCATTATTAGGGGAAGATGCAAGAATTGAGGGTATAGTATTAAAAATAATTTAAGACACAAATCTAACTCCCCAGCAGAAAAATTGACAAAGCCATGAACTTAAAATTTATAAAAAGTAATACAAAAACTCCATAAACATTAAAACATATCCAACCTTGCTATTGATCAAAGCAAAGAAATTATCATAAACATGGCAATCAATTTTTTGCCTGTAAAATGGTCAGAGGTTTGCAATATGAGAATGCTTGATACTGGTAAGGGTGTCAGGGGACAGAACCCTCCCTCCTCCATTCGCATCCGATGGGAGGGAAACTGGTACAATGTTTTTGGAAGTACATATCAAAAGGCTTAAATTTGTTCCTTACCCTTCTCTAAGGGAGAGCTCGTCTCTGAGGAAGAATATCAGAGAGGTGATCAGGAATATCTGCTTATGGTCATAGCAGTGTAATTTATAAGAGTGAAGACTTGGAAACAACTTAAAAGTCCAAGAGATAGGAAAACAAGTAGGGAACATCTGCCCAATGTAAAATGAAGCTGTCATAAGAAGTTTCTGAAGACCACTTAAGGACATGAGCTGATATTCATAAAATCATGAAGTACTATTCACCATGAGTGAGAGTGAAGAGCAGGATAGAAAATTGTCGATACACTAGGGTTCATTTTGATACATAGATATGCAATTGAAAATACATAAAATATAGTTGTCCCTGAATGATCAATCCATGAGTAAATATCATTTAAAAAAATATTTTCTAAAATTTCTACCACTAAAGAGCATATTATCAGAAAAAAAAAAGAGACATTTAAAACATTTCTCGTGGTAACGAAGCTCAGGTGACGACAACACAGCTTGAACCTGCTAACCCTAGGGCATGCTTGGAGGATTCCCGGTCCTCCACCATCCCTTCTCCTCGGAACTGGGAATAATTACGATAATTGTTAATATTTATTGAGCAATTACTATGACCCGGACATTACATTCAATATTGCATTTAATCCCCACAGTAGCCCAATAAGGTGGGTGCTAGAATTCTCCCTGTTATACAGTGCGACTAAGATTTTGAGATGCAGGCGATCCACCTAAGCCCATTCAGGGATTAAAGCAGAATCAAACCAGGTTTGACTCTAGCAAACCAAGATTGACTCCAGAGCGAAAACAACAAACTTTTATTTATTCAATCTCAGCTTCTCTTAAATCTCCTTCTAAGCTTAGTCTCTCCAATTAAAATGATTCTTTTTTTTTTTTAGATTTTATTTATTTATTTGACAGAGAGAGAGAGAGATCACAAGTAGGCAGAGAGGCAGGCAGATGGAGAGGAGGAAGCAGGCTTCCTGCTGAGCAGAGAGCCCAGGACACTGAGATCATGACCTGAGCTGAAGGCAGAGGTTTTAACCCACTGAGCCACCCAGGTGCCCCCTAAAACTATTCTTAATACCCAAACAATTTAGTTTTACATATTCTGCGCTCTTTGGAAGAAAATCACTAGATCTAAGAAATACACATAGTAAACAATGATAGAAAATGTGTTCTGTCACTTTAAAGAGTGTGGTCATGGGGGGGCGGGGGACCTGAGACATGCAGGCCCCGGGGTCCCAGGCTCAAAAGGGCCCCATGCTTGATTTAATGCTCTGTTGTCACTGTCTTATAATTCTTAATCTTTCACTGAGGGGCCCACATTTTCATTTTGTACCGGGCCCTGCAAATTATCTCACTGGTCCTGCTAGTCACCCATGAGTGACTAAGCCTCAAGCCTCAATTTTAAAAACACAGTGTTTGGGGTTCAGAATTTGTTCTTTCCTTTTTACTACCCAGCTGGGCCCAAGGCCTCTACAGAAAGTACTTTCCCTCGCTTTAGTGAATCCTCTCATGGAAACACGTGATGTTATCAAGGCCTGCCTGGCTTTCTCCTCTTCATCCTCTCCAGTGAACATTGTTTTTAACACTGTGCATTCCCTGTACTTCAGGGTCTGGTCATTTGGGCCCCAGTGTGGGCGGCCACCCTGGTTTTGCAGCTAATTGCTCACCTTCAGAGTGAGAGGCGGGCACCTGCTGCAAAGAAGGCATGTATTGTATTTGGGACACCCGAGATTCTTCCAGACAGGACAATAAAAGCTCCGTGGTATGTACTGTTCAATAAGGTCCTTGTTAGGAAGACAGAGAGGATCTAGCTATATGGCCCTACTCTTTTGAATAGAGTAGTAGTTGGGACAGTAGTTTGGCCTAAGAAGACCACATGATGATAAGCTACCTTACAGCACATTAATGAATATTTTAGACTGCCAGGCCTCATTTCAGGGAAAACAATGAATTCTCATCTGCTTTCCCTCTTCAAATTGCATGGGATTCCATCTGACTAACATCCCCGTGTGTTTTCCCTTTCAATATGGGATCTAGCGTAGAATGAAGTTAGGGTCCCTGGGGGACTGAATGCTTCTGCCAAACCACCAGGTTCCTACAGGTGAAGCACAGTAATCATGCCTATGAAAAACCCTAGGTCTTGCCCTGGGTAAGCAAAGGCCACGTGGGATAACAGGGAGGTTGCTGTCAAATAAAATAAGGAAATAGATAAAAGACAGTGAAACAATGGAATTTAGCTTTGGTGGCTCCCTTTGACCCAATAAAAACATCTCTTTTTTGGGCGCCTGGGTGGCTCAGTGGGTTAAAGCCGCTGCCTTCGGCTCAGGTCATGATCCCAGGGTCCTGGGATCGAGGCCCNAGGTCTTGCCCTGGGTAAGCAAAGGCCACGTGGGATAACAGGGAGGTTGCTGTCAAATAAAATAAGGAAATAGATAAAAGACAGTGAAACAATGGAATTTAGCTTTGGTGGTTCCCTTTGACCCAATAAAAACATCTCTTTTTGCTGCCTTGTTCCATAGCAAATACATGGAATTTTTTCAAATTCGTTGGCTACCAAATTCACAGGATTCTGTTGATCTTCCTCCTTCCCACAAAAACCCTGATTTTGTTCAGGTGCATTCTCTTTCCCTGAATATTCCATGTGACTCAGGATTGGCTCCGATTAGATTAGATTAAGCCAATCATAATAATCCCATGGCCTTTTCTTCATCCTTGATGGAGGGTGTCATGTGTGCTACTTCTGGAGAAGGAATAAAGGCCTTTGGAAGTGTCTAGAAAGTCTTACCTTACTTCTAAGAAATAACACTGGGGAAATCAGACTCTTTCTTTCTTGCTAGGGGTGAACTAGGAGGCATACTGCCCCAATTGCTACTGACCGCCATTTTGCAGCCATGAGGAAAACCAGCTGGAGATCAAAGGCAACAGCCTGAAGAGCAGAGAGGAGAAAGAACTGCATAGAAACAGTCAAAACTGGAACGGAACCAAGTCTGAAGCCCGTCCCCTCTGGCCTTTCCATTCTTTTTTTTTTTTTTTNTTTCTTTTCTTTTTTGTTAAGTTTTTATTTATTTATTTATTTATTTATTATTTATTTTATTTTTATTCTTTGCCCAAGGGGTACAGGTCTGTGAATCATCAGGCTTACATCTTTCACAGCACTCACCAAAGCACAAACCCTCCCCAATGTCCATAACCCATCCACCCTATCCCTACCCTCCCACCCCCCAGTAACCCTCAGTTTGTTTTATGAGATTAGAAGTCTCTTATGGTTTGTCTCCTTCCCCATCCCATCTTGTTTCATTATTTTTCCCTCCCTACACTGTTGGTGGCCTTTCCATTCTATGAGCCAACGCAACTCTTGATTGTTTAAGCGTGTTTTAGTTGGCTTTTCTATTGCATGTACCTGAAAGCACAAAATTACTCTCCACACTGGAGCCAATCTGGGATTTGGAAGAATTGCGCTCTAGGCTCCAGCCTAATTGTTTACTGTGCAAATTCCTTTGTGTGAGCCCCAACTTCCCCAAACCTCCATTTTCTTGTCCAGAAAAACAGTATCGTAATACCCATCCTGCTTACTTTGGAGGAATATCACTAGAGTTGAGGAGTTAAAACATATGAAAGCTCTTTGAAACATGTCATTGTTATATCCATATGAGGTATGATTACCTTAGGATAAATACATTTGTAGTATGTCAAGAAATGTACTTGTTTTTCTGGGTGCATGTACATAAATCACAACACCTTAGTTTGATTTTCCCTGTTTTCTTTCTCCTTTCTTTTCCCCAACCATACTAAGCATCTCATCCACGTATGGAAGGCAGTGACAGAATTGTCCAACATCATTGTTCTCCTATTCAGCAGATTCCCCAAATACCAAACAAAAGGATACAGTAAACTCTTTAAAGCATCTCATTGAAACCCTTCCTGTTCTGTGCTTGGAACAGGCATCTGAGATGTGGTACTAAAGAGGCTTCTGGGGGCCAGAAAGAAATTTGTCTCATCCCAGGACGGAGTATGTGGTACGTTTATCCTCTTAAAAGGTAAATGAAATTGTCAAAGGCGTATGATAGATTGGCAGAATTTTAAATGGAAACGGGTGTGTGTTTTCAGAAATGCACTAACTTGTGATCATTCACTGCAGAGGGAAATTAAACTGAAGGAAGGAAAAGAAAAATCTAGCCTGCGAAAAACATGAATGCAAAGCAAGGAGACATCGGGAATCTGTGAGACCAACTGGTCAATTAAGTGCCATGTAAAGATTTCCAATCTTCTTGTAGTAAATTATTTATTTAGCTCTTACATACCATCAATATATTTTACAAGTTTAATACCCAAATTATGGCTGGCCCACCCATTTATGGCCCCATAAATGAGTCCTGACTTACCAATGTGAATTCTTGTTCCTGGCAATGTCAGATTTAGATTGGATTTGGATCTATTGCTTTTATCCTTATCAGACATTTTGAGGCTGATATTTTATTGCTATATTTAAAATGGAAAGTGCTTTAAAATAGACTTGGGGAGGGGGGGAGAAGCACTGATTCCTGCCCCGATATGTCATTTCCTGACTTAAACATCCTACCATAATCTAGGTTAAAGGGTTGGGAGTCCACACAGAATCCTTCTTCCCTGAAGATCCCCCTCCCCCCACAGAGAATTTTCTTAGAGGAAGGTGAGTGATTATAAAAAGGATGACTTTAATCTTAAGTAAGAGTAGCTAGAGCTTTCAGTAGTAAAACTGACAGGCAATTTCCATGCCTCTATACTTTGTAAGTCAAATGAATAATAAAGAATATCAATGAAACACATCAGCCATTTCTTAACTTTTAAAGTGTATATGGAGCTAAGTTGCCAAGGCTTGTTTTGCAAGGGTCGGATTTTGTAAAATATGTAGAATGAACCAATAAATTAACAGCAGAATAGAAGACTAACAAATCAAACCTAGGGAACAGCTCCTACTTACAGTTATAAAAAGTAAAATAGCTCTGAGATTACTAAACCCCACACTTACAAATGTGAAGACAAATGCAAGATATGATTAATGACACCCACAATTACAATAATATCTGATTATGGTTTGAGAAAAGCCAAAAGAAACAGCCAATGTGATTTTTTTTGGCCTTTTTACATTACCTTTTGATTTTTATTTATTTATTTTCAAAGATTTTATTTACTTATTTATTTAAGAGAGAGAGAGAGAGAGCATATGAGCTGGGGGAGGGGTGGAAGGAGAGAGAAAGAATCTCCAGCAGACTCAGCACCAAGCGCAGAGCCCTACTCGGGGCTCGATCTCATGACCCTGAGATCATGACCTAAGCTGAAATCAAGAGTCAGATGCTTAACCAACTGAGTCACCCAGGTGCCCCCACATTACATTTTTAGAAAATTAATATTGTTATTGTTCTCTTGAACATTTTTATTAAAGGTTTTTTAATGGACCATAAAATAACAAATTGGAGCTTGAGGATCATAGCAAGCAGCCACGCTCAGTGGGAAGAATAGAGGGATTTGAGCTCTCAGCCCTTGTACCAGCCTTGGGAGGAACCCCAAGGACAAGGCACTCCTTGGAGTGTAACTGTTCTCATTTTTAAAATGGGCCTATCTCATGGAAATATAAGAGGGGCAAAGTGCTTTGTAAGAGAAATATGGTATTTGATATTCAGGGAAATTTCTAAGAAAAAGGAAGGAATTGTCTTAAGCAACTTAGAGTCATTTTAAAAAATTAAATTAGATTGGGGCACTCAGGTCATGATCTTGGGGTCCTAGGATTGAACCCCAAGTTGGCTCACTCTCAGCTTGTTCCTCTGCCCCTCCCCCTGCTTGTGCTCTCTCTATCTCAAGTAAATAAATAAAATCTTAAAAAAAAATAAAATAAAATTAGATCAGCTTCTCAGTTTCAGCTAACGCTCCAAAGCCCCAGCACAATGCCTGCACACCTGCCCCTGGGCCAACTACATTATTTGGGGGCCCACTACACGTGAATATATGGGGGTCCCTATTCAAAAAGAAGAGAGAACTGGAGGTACTAAATTATAAAGCTTTCCCCTCTCTCATTCTCTCTACTTGGTGTCTTCTTATTTACCATATGCTCTCCTAAATCAAGAAAAATTTAAAATGTGAATGATTAGCATGAGTCCTACTGTTCTTTATATTGTGCAATGCCAGTTTTCAGTAAACATGTAAGATCATTGAACTTGTATGTGAAGTCACCAAAATTACACAATTCACATTTTGTACTTCATCCATGCATAGGTATTCTGATCTTCCTAGAACAGTGAAAATGCTACACAAAATGACTTGGTTTTTTCACTTCTTGATAAGCACCTATTCTACCAACACTCTCCCTGTGGCTTGGCTGACAGATGCGGAGGGAAGACTGAAAAGAGAAGCACTAGGGTTGCCCCTTGTCTCCTCTTGTTTTCACATGGTCATTTCGGAGTCAGGCTGACAGGGAAGGGGAAGGTAAGAAAGGACACACCACGATTCTTGGGTTTCTGTGTGCCTAGAACTCCACGTTCTTCTGCGTGGAAGCAGATTCTGGAAGGCAGGTTTTCCAGGGGAAAGCCTGGCCTCTTGGGGCTTAGTCAGTATAGACATAAGATGCTTCCCTCCGTACTCACTTTCTCATGTTAAACCCCCATGCCATCAGGAGGCTTCATGAGCCCATGTGAGAATGGGGTGTAAGGACCCATGAACGTGAACACTACATGAAAGGTTCACACGCATGCTCCATGGTCCATCAGACTTTATATACAAAACACAAGTTCAAAAACAAAATTATTGGCAGTTCAAATGTTAAAAAAAATACTTTCTAAAAAGATTGTTAGAGGTCTTGTTATTCATTCATTCACTGGAACGGTATTTATTAATGCTAAATATGTACCAGATCCATTTCTAGGTTCCAGATACAGAGTGGTGAATAAAATTGGAAACAAAATTTAAAATTCTTTTAAATAAGACAGAAAAGGAATATCATTCCCTGTGTTAGGGAAAACAAAGTTTGACATATAGCCATAAGTTAAACGTTACTAAAGTTGTTTATGTCCTCTATATTCTACTTTATTTTTGTATCTACTTTATTTCACTTCATACTGAGAAGTGTATGTTAAAATCTATGACTAGTGTATTGATGTCTGCAGGGTTTTGCATGTATAGTAGTTTCTGCTTTGTTAAGGTTGTGCTGTGCTATTTGGAATATAAGTATGCGTAATTGCATATAGTTCTTGTGGATAGTAAAAAGAGAGAGAGAGAGAGAACAAGACAAAGAGAGAATCTCAAGATTGATAGCAGAACATTAAACCAAGTGTGCACCCTGAGCACCAGACCTTGTACCACCACTCAAGTCAAGCACCCGTGAAGCCAGCTCTGCCTTCCACCAAATCCATACCTGGGCTTTTTTGAGATCCCCAGTAGGGGAGATAGTCGGAAACCCTCAATAAGTTCTTCTCTGTTCAGATACTCATTACCTGCCCTGCCCTGGCCTGGCTCAGGGATCGCCCTGTAGACAATCTACTCATCTCCCTTATCCTCTTGCCAAGTACAGACTCATCCCAATTTGTCCACTTATTTTAAGACTTTCAGGAAATGCAAAATAGTGGCTCTTCCAATTCAAAAGTAGGAAAAGAAACTCCATTTCCATTTGTTTGTATCCTTTCCTTTTCTCTTAAAACACTGTTTAAGCCCCATGCCATAGAGCATTTCAGTGAATGCTTAGTGTTGTCAAATTTTAAAAGCTAGATGGCAAAGAATCGAATTTTCATTTATTGAGTTACCATATCAGAAATGTACGGAGGGAAGGCAAGTTACTTCTAAGAAAATCATGGGCTGGAAATTTTTACATCTTTATGTACAATGCCACTTTATGTGAGTAAAGAAAGAGCTCACCTAAGAAAAATCACAGCTTTTGGATGAAACCCATGCATTTCCATGTGCAACGCAACTCAGTACTCTAGAGGGGAAAAAATGACTAGGGGGTGGAATAATAAGGAAACAACGGTGAGTTTATTAAGATTCCTTAAATGATCCTGAAACACAGGCAGGTATCTGGAAACTTTTTTCATTCTCTGAAGAGTGAGCCTGAGGGCACCAGTTTTGGGTCACTTTTCTCACTTTCCCATTCTCTCCCCAGTCTGGCGTTCCTAGGGCTCCCAGGTTTGTAAAATACTTAATGAAGAAACAAGACCACGGAGCTGTTCCCATTCACCGACACAGTGGTTTTTCTCCTTTTGCACCTGTACGAAGTCTCTTCGGTTCAGCTGTAGGGATCGGTAACTGAGTTAGGACAGGGAAGAGGCAAATGATCTCTTCTTTTGCTTTTTGAGGACAGCCCAACAGAGCCCTCTCACCGAACTGCTTCTCTCCGAAATTTAAGATCAAAAGAGTCAAGTATCCACGTTCCTGCAGACTTAAGCACCAACCTCTCAGCAAATGAATAAGAGACTACACATCCCTTTCCAAGAGTCCAGTTTCTTCAGCACTTCATAGACTCAATATGTTGGATGGAGCACAAGGGCGTCCTTCTCCAGAGGTTAGGAAACTCACAGGCCATACTTTACACTGATAACTCCATGGCGGCCAGGAACACATGCCTCACTTTGTTCATAATCCCCGTTAATTAGCCCTTGAATGTGGCCAGATTCCAACTAAAATCATTTTATTCAGTTCTACTTATGCCTTTCCTGGAACTCTAAATGGACATCATTCTTCCCGCCTTGCTGGTCGGCAGCCTGTTGTGCTCTGAAGGTGGTTGTAATTCAGGGGGAAGGAAGCTGGAGGCCCCGACAGGTAAATATTTCATAATCCCGGGAACCCTTTCTCTTCAGATCCATGCTCTTTTCCTTCATGTCCTTTGGGGCTGAGTACTTTGGAATAAAAGCAGCTCTTCAGAACGTAAAACACATTCAGAATAGGCAAATCCACAGGGGCGAAAAGTGGATTTAAGGTTGCCAGGAGATGGGGGAAGCAGAAATGAGGGGTCACGACTGAATGGGTGGGGGGGTGTTCTTTTGGGGTGATGGAAAAGTTTTGAAACCAGAAAGAGGTGATGGTTGCACGAACGCACGGAATACCACCAGATCGCACACTTTAAAATGGTTAGTTCGATGTGATGTGACTCTCACCTCAATTTCTTTCTTTCTTTCTTTTTTTTTAGATTTTATTTATTTGACAAAGAGAGATTCAGCGAGAGAGGGAACACAAGCAGGGGGAGAGGCTGAGGGAGAAGCAGGCTTTCCTGCAGAGCAGGGAGTCCGATGTGGGGCTCGATCCCAGGATCCCGGGATCCCGGGATCAAGATCTGTGCTGAAGGCAGACGCTTAACGACTGAGCCACCCAGGAGCCCCTCACCTCAATTTCTTAAAAAAGGAAAGCACGTTCTCACAGATTTCACTCGCTTTTAATTCTATAGTCCATTCTCTTATGAAATAGAGTTTCAGGGATACCTTTTGGGAGAAAATTCACCTCACCAAATGGGTCTGTAAGAAGAGAGCTTAACAATTAGCCGATGAGTCTGTTTAATAAGTACTATTTGAAAGGAAAGTTTTTCTCCATTACCTCAAAGGACTTGATCTCATCTTTCCTGAGTAAAGACTGAAAACATGTCTCCCTCTAGAAGCAGTTGTTTTCTTGCACAACGAGAATCACGTAAAGTGGGACGGAGATGCCAGAAGGGGTAGCCCTGTGGTGTGCTCTGAGCTTCCTTGCTCAAAACTCAGGTGTGAGTGGCTCTGGCTGTTGAGGGGACCCCTCCGGTGGCTGGGATGACAGGACCCAGGATGACGCCCACCGTGCCAGCAGCCCCCATGAAGGACCCACTTGCTTTGTCCCACTTGAAAGGATCGGGCAGCAGATACGAGTGGTTCCCTCCATCCCTTTTGTGCGAGGTAGGCTCTCTAGACCCACAGTGCCCGGCTTGTAGCGCAGGTGCTGCATGAAGCAGTAATTAGAGAAAGGTAGAAGTCACACGTACCAGACCATGACACAATCCAGCCCCGACGGGGGCTTACGCGTCCCTGTTTATGAATGTTCCACCCTGTCAAGTGCCTGCAAAGCAGAACTGCTAAGGTATGAGCTAATTGATTTGATCAATGTTTCTGGGTCTCTCCAAAACTTTAATTTTTAAAAAAATAGCCGAAGTGGGTCTGTGTTTTAAAAGTGTACATTCAGTTTGAACAACCCCACTGGCTTGGTGCCCAAACTGCATGAGCTTCTGAGTGTCCACAGACTCTTACTTACTAACTCATGACTGCCCAACTGCTAAGTCCATTGGAAGTTTTAGACCTGCCCGGTGTATAATTAGTGCTCAATTGTTGGTTTGTTTTCTAGTAAAGACATACAGCATATAGTAAAATTTAGAAAACCCATCAGCACTTTTTGTAATATCATAGGAGCACAGAAGCAAAGAGACTGTGGAGAGTCTATATCCCAAATGTTCTCATTTTAGTGATGAAGCACAGAGAGGTTGAGCGACTTCTCTGGAGTCCCACAGAGGGCGGGGGATGCTGTCAGACTAGAAGCCAGGTCTCTCCTCCCTCTTCGTTGGTTGCCATCCACCACTTTGTCCTGCTTCACTTCAGAAGTGAAGGAGTCAAGGGGTGAGGCAATTCCAGAAATATACCATGATATCATCTTTCAAATTATTTTTCCATACAGAGCATAATGAAGAAAAAAAAAAAAAACACAAAGCCACAACAGTACCTTAGAAATCAGCATCACGTCTCACACATGTCTCTCCCCTGGCATTAGGCAAACACAGCAGGCCAGGGCCTTGTTGAAACCTTAAAACAAACCAGGCCAATTCTGAGGTCTAGACAGGCCCCAGACAGGCTTTCCCAAAGCTTTGAAATGTGATTTTAGAACTGGTAATTTAGAGGCAATTTAACTCCGAAATCAAACTGACATTCAGAACATTTATTTTGAAAACATTTCTAAAGCATCTACTCACCCCTTTAAAATACAATTTTGTGTTTCACTTGGGGCAGACCAGCGGGAATTGCAATGATTAAGGTTCAGATTCACTAGCTCTTAGTAAGTTCTAAACCCAGAATATAAGCCTCCTTCCTCATGCACTTACCCAGCATCCAGAAGAAACTTGCCTTGCCAAAAAATATTCCAAAAGTCATGTGCAATTTTTACACTGCTTTTGCATCTGCAGAGGGTTATACTTTTAGGTTATAGTCACATATTCAAAGTCCTGGGAACAATTTTGACCACAATTTTTGTTCAAGGCAGAGGAATTCTTTATCTCTGCAAAAGTATCATCACTGCAGAACTCGGTCTTGCAATTTAGTAGGTACTTAGAATTTTTCCTTTTAGCAAGAAAGTGAGTGCTCTCCAGTCCCTCTGTTCTGGGATGCATAGACTGGGCCATAGTCTTCTCTACAAGGCAACCAGGAGCCACAATTAAGAAGAAGCCAAAAATCCTCCCACACTGTAAGTGCTGTATATTAAATGGGATTCCCAGGACGCGGAGAAGTGCCTTTTTCTTTTCTTTTTTTTTTTTAAAGATTTTATTTATTCATTAGAGAGAAAGAAAGTGAGTGCACAAGCAAGGGGAGCAGCAGGCAGAGGGAGAAGCAGGCTCCCCGCGGAGAAAAGAGCCGGATGTGGGACTCGATCCCAGGACCCCAGAGTCATGACCTGAGCCGAAGGCAGACACTTAACTGACTAAGCTACCCACGCGTCCCTTGGCCAGCTCATTTTCCTTCGTGGATCCTGCGCAACATTGGGATAATTTTATTTTTTAAATAAATGACAGTGTTGGATGGGAAAGTTAGCCAAAGATGTCTGAGAGAATCAGAACGTGCTATGTCACAAATAAGAATGAACATGTGGTTCTTAGAGTTTAGATCTTGAGAAAGCACAGTCGCTCTCTCAACAACGTGTGATTATCGTTAATTATATTAAAATATAACTGTAGGAAATAGTGTCAGCCTGCGATGGCTCTGCGATCTCTGAGTTCCTTCTTTTAATCCTTATTAGTCATTTTAAATTCAGCTTTTTAAAAGTCTTAGTCCAATTGCCCTTCGGGAACAATAAAGTGGCAATTAGGTATGACAAAGGCATGGAATAGACACAATTACTTATTGCCGTAGTAAAAGAAAAAAGATGGGTCTATGAACCTATCAAGAAAACCTGCAAAATGGAATGGGCTGCTGGACCTTATGAAAAATGTATCCAAATATTTGCAAAATGTATTTTTGACCACCTCCCTATAGAGATATTAAGCCATTTTCTTTTTATCGGAGAATTTACTACCATTACATTTTATATTAATTTAACGACTTTGATCAGGCAATCATCATTTATTTGCCTAAATTACCAGTCCCTTAGTACTTCATCGGCAAAGGGAAATATTTCATAGAACATGAGGCAAAGCCTCTAATTACTATTAGAGCATAATTTAAAGTAACTTCAACAGGTATTATAATTTTGACCAATTGAGTTACTAATTTGGAGAATCAATTACCTCCTGGACGCCTTCAATTTGCTGCCTTGCTTAATTGGCAGAGGCTGTCCAATTACACATCTGGCATAGCAGTAATATTTACATCTGCAGATCTTCAGCCAATCAGCCAACTGAGCCTGATGGTCAGGTAATAATTGTGTGGGTTTGAAGACTTTGATACATTTGCGTATCAAATTATTTTTATAATTTGTATCCACTTATTCACAAACCTTTCTCCCAATGTATCTTTCCTCCCCCATCCAGCTTAAAATTTAAAAAATTTGAAGTTATTTTATTCACATCATTCATCTGGTTCCCTCTTTTCCTCTGGCCCCAATTTCAAAGAACACTCAACCTCAAAAAAAAAAAAAAAAAAATCAAAGGGAACAACTTCCTGGTAGCAAAAACAGAAAATTAAATCATATCATTAAGTTAAATAATATCATCCAAAGCTGCCAGGTGAAACTAGTACAATCTTGAACCACTAATTACAAGGTGAATTAAACAAATCTTTGAAAAGCAACAGGACCCTAGGAGCCCTACACTGTCCATGCACCTTGAATCCATAATACCATTTCCAGAGTTTTATCCTGAGGAAATAGTGCCATAGAGGAAAGAAATCCTATGCCCAAAGTGTTCTTTCCAAAGCTGACTTTAACAGTAACAACAAGCAACAACCAACAAAAACACAAGCAAAAACTGAAACCAAAAATGTCTAAATATAAAGAAATATTTAAATAAGCTATGTTAACATTAAGACATGTAGCCATTCAAACGTAAATTATTAAGACTACACAGAAATATGGAAAATATCTAGGACATTAATGAGATAAGCAAACTATAATGTGAGATGTTGCAACAACGTACTGATGAGTGTCCCTATTCCTCATATGAAAAGAAGTAGAGGGCGCCTGGGTGGCTCAGTGGGTTAAAGCCTCTGCTTTCGGCTCAGGTCATGATCTCAGGGTCCTGGGATCGAGGCCCGCATCGGGCTCTCTGCTCAGCAGGGAGCCTGCTTCCCCCCCTCTCTCTGCCTGCCTCTCTGCCTCCTTGTGATCTCTCTCCCTCTGTGAAATAAATAAATAAAATCTTTAAAAAAAAAAAAAAAGAAAAGAAAAGAAGTAGAATAAGTGCTGTAATCTCTTGCAGCGAAACCAAAGTGCTTTGGGAGCTAGAGAAAGAGCAATGGCACCCATGTGGACACTATGGAGATGGCACATGCAACTGGCATTGAAGAGTTCCAGAAAGTCGGGAAGGGGTTACTGTGGAGGGGAAAGTTCCATGCCAAGGAGATGTGCCATATATATTTGGGGACCACCAACGGTTCAATTCGGCTGCATCGTGGGGCACAGACATGGGAGAGGTGGCCCATCTGCCTGGAAGGAGAGGCCTCATCTTACTGAGGAGAGACAAAGGCTAAAGTTTCTTTCCAGAAGCAACAAGAGAAGCTGAGCATTCCAGAAAAGAGAGAGGCCATAAGCTCTAGACAGATGGAGAATTGGAAGCCCTAGTTTTGATTCCCGCCCCTGTTGTGGGGTAACTCTGTGGCCTTGGACAAGTTACTGAAGCATTTTGTGCCCTGGTTTTCTCATCTCAGCAGTGGTTTCATACCTACATCTTAGGGTGACTATGGGAATTAAAGACAAAATATACAAAGTACCCGGTATCCAACAGGAGCTTCATAAATTGTACTTTTGTGGTTTTTAATAAGAGTACTCTGATATCAGGAAGCAGCATGGGTTCAAGTAAGGAAAATAAGAAAGTGCAGTGGACCACTTTAGGTACTTACTCTGCTAGATTACGCACAAAAAGAAACGAAGTCTGAAAAAGGTGATGTTGGTAGCCAATGGAAGGATGACACAGAGTCAAGAAACACCATGAGGGAAGAATCCACAGGGCTGGGCCAGGGCGAATCCAGGTTTGATAGGGCGTGAAGCTTATAAAATTTGTAGTTCTTTTTAAAGGAAAAGAGTGAAATAGTAAGTAGAAAAGTGAGTATTTATTTAGAACTAGAAAAGAAATCATAACAAATTCCAAAGTTGAGAAACCTGACAAATATCACTAGTGTCACACACACACACACACACAACCATACCTTTAAAAATGAACTGCCCGACAGACCTCTATAAATCTTGTTTTGGTATATTTTGGGCTCTATACTCCTTCATTGCCTCTTCATATAACCAACATTTTATAATACCACTTTCCACAGAGGGAATAGAACGATGACTCAGTCTTCACCCAGCATGGTTCATTGAAAAGGTTTTCTCTACGGATAGTTCAGCAAAGTTTCTTTGCAATCGGTGAAGTCATGTAAATTTTTAGGATTGTTTTCTAAGTGAGAAGCATTTCTTTTTCTTTTTTTAAATTTTATTTTATTTTATTTTTAAGGAATCTCTACAGCCAACATGGGGTGGAACTTACAACCCCAAGATCAAAAGTAGCAGGCTCTATGGACTGAGCCAGCTAGGTACCCTGAGAAACATTTCTCTTGAGTTTTTTTCATACATGAGTTATAATAGGCCCCCTTAGAGCCCTGCTACAGATTTGTGCCATACAATCACAGGCTGATAAATTCTATTTTTCATTATTGCTATTACAAAAGAAAAAATGTATGGTGAGATCATAACTGTATACACAGCATTTTAGAGAATACTCCTAATAGAAGAGAACTGGTATGTTGATCAGGTGTTAATGAGAAGTAAATTCTCTGCTTACTGGTTACCTGTCTGAGAGCCTGAAGAATTTTCCACAGACCAGCTCTGGTTCCACACATTCACACTGTGTTTCTCCTCACACCTGCACAGCGTAATATACTCCTACCTTGTTTCTTTGTCATATAAACCAGGTGACTTGGCACAGTGGGCAGTAGGGATATACTGAAAGCCCTCCGCTACGTTGGGACAACTAGCAATAATTAAATATGAACAGGGCTGCCTCCAAAACACATAAATATGTCCCACGGAACCCAAATAAATCTATCTCCAAACTCAATTCAGCATCCCTTTTGTCCCATCTCCAAACTGGCACTTGGTAAGAGGAAAATGGCGGCTGAGGAGAAGTTTGAGTGGAAAAAGCCATCAGCTGAAATATCTTCTTTTCCCAAATTTTACAAAAACATATGGCTTTTACAAAAACATATTGCCCTGGAAGATATCTGTGTACAAGAGAGGCCCTGGACTGAAGCTTCATCTGCCTCTTGGTAAGTGTGTCTCTTTTAGCAATGATTGAATACAGCAAGCACACAGAGAAACAGGGCGTAAGGTTACTGGTAATGGGGAAAAAATCATGGTGCCATTAAGGTAAGGGAGAAATCAAGATGAAAAGGAACAGGGTTAATATTGTTGTGCTATAAAATGGCTAGTGAGGGGCGCCTGGGTGGCTCACTGGGTTAAAGCCTCTGCCTGCGGCTCAGGGTCCTGGGATCGAGCCCCGAATTGGGCTCCCTGCTCAGCGGGGAGCCTGCTTCCTCCTCTCTCTCTGCCTACTTATGATCTCTCTCTCTCTCTCTCTCTCTCTGTCAAATAAATATATAAAATCTTTAAAAAGAAAACAAAATGGCTAGCGAAGAATATAATAGTAAGTCTTATCTTAAATACGGTGAGTTTAAGATGCTCGTGGGACTGCCAACTAGAGGTGTCAAGCAGGAAAACTACTTAAAGAGGGTGTAACATCAGAGATTCTCTGATTAACTGAAAATATTCCTCTGAGTTCTCAACCTGCACCTGGAATATTGGTTTCCATTCCTGATCCTTTTGTTACTTTCTGACTTGGCCATTTCTACCTTTTATTGAAAGCAAACACTCATGTGCTGATAGTTTTTGAACAACAATAAAAAACCCAAATCATAGCCTGAGATTACTGTGGTTGGAGTATGGGTAAGGAACTTGACATAAAGCTTCAGTAAAATTGCAAAGTCCCACTTTCGATTCTCTGTCTTAAATAATTCACAGCACCTTCAGTGTTTTAAAAGAGTCCTACGACATAGAACCAGCAGGAATCTCCATTTACTGTTCTCTTTCCGCCAATTCTCCTAGCTTGGAATGAAAATAAAAGAGATGATAGATAGTTCACTTATTATCTCGGTCTTCATTTGGACCGTTTTGTCTACAGTGCAAACAGAGTAATCAGAGGGTGAATCAACAATGAGAACCATTGTGGCTACTGTACACGACTGTAAATTCATGCTCATTGAGGCTGATGTTGCTTGACAGACTATTTTTCATGTATATTACCTTTGCTATCTATTTGTGTCCTCGTCTATTGGTAGTTAATGCATCTTCCGTTATTGTTCCATGTAGCAATTGTGGTTATCCAGTAACAATACAATGATATAAGAAATTAAATATTAATAGGCAATTTATAAAAAGGCTGAAATTTTACATTCCAATAGATAAAATTGAAAAATGGAACATGTAAAAGGCTCTAAGACTTGGAAGACTGTTTCCTTCCTGAAACATTCCTTACTGAATGTATAAATCAGAAGCTTCAAATCCTTCTAGTATTGTCTAAGGATTAAAAGAAGTTAAAACCTAAGTGTCTCCAACAGAAACTGGGGAGCACCACCTGGATGGAAAGAAAAACTTAAGACAGTCATTGTTTTGCTCTTTTGGGAAAAAAAAAGACTAAATAATTGGGTTACTTTCACTTGAGAAGACAGTAGAAAGGCTACGTTTTTAGGAAAAGATCTCTGTACAACCTAAACAAATCATTCTCACAGGGCTTGATATTGCTCATTTTTTAAAACCTTTTGTCTTTGTTTTGTTTGTTTCATTTGTGATAGAAGTGTGTATCTCATCCCAGTTCTCAGATTCATCTGGGTCATAGATCAACAGTTTTGCAATGTAAGGAGAAATGTATCGTCACAAAAGTCTGGCCTAACTAGATTTAAGATCCTAATCCCATCCACAAAGCCTGCACTCATGGAGTTGGCTTTCCTTCAGCCAAAAAAAGCTGATGGGGCCCCCTGTGTGCCAATCACTGGGCCAGGAGAGGTGATGAGGGCCTCATCTAGGGTGCTAATAGAAGGAAAGAAGAGAGAGATGGATGGTCTTCTTTCCAGTTTCTATTGCTATGTTCAGTTTACCCCAGAACTTAATGGCTAAAAACAATAATAGTTTTATCACTTCTTATGGTTTCTGTGGGTTTTAATTTAGAAGAGCTCAGCTAGGCAGTCTATAGGTAGTGGTTTTTCACAGTTGTAGTCAGGTGGTGGTTGAAAAACAGAAGGTTCTGAAAAGCAGAAGGGTGGAGTGGCTGGGAGCTAGCCAAACATCTGTCTCCTCCTGCAGCCTCAGGGCCTCTTTATGTGGTTCCTCCCATGGGCTGGTTTGGGCTCCGCCATAACGTGAAAGCCTTTTCCTGACATGTTCCAAGGAGCAGGGCGGAAGCTGAATCACCTTTTATGAGTTAGCCTGGAAAGTCACACGGAGTCACTCTATGGGTCAAAACAGTCACAGAAGTCTAGTTTTGAGGGGAAGAAATACAAACCCACCTCTCAATGGGAGGAATGTCAAAGAATTTGTGGATATATTTTAAAGCCATCACAGTAGGGTATTAGAATTGAATTGACTCGGCGCCTGGGTAGCTCAGTGGGTTGAGCCTCTGCCTTCAGCTCAGGTCATGATCTCAGGGTCCTGGGATCGAGGCCCGCATCAGGCTCTCTGCTCGGCAGGGAGTCTGCTTCCCCTTCTCTCTCTGCCTGCCTCTCTGCCTACTTGTGATCTCTCTCTCTCTGTCAAATAAATAAAATCTTAAAAAAAAAAAAAAAAGAATTGAATTGACTCAGGGAAGAGACAGGGAGTGGAAATTGACTCCGAAATTAATCATCTAGTATTTTAGTCTATGCCAGTGGCTATAACAACACACCATACATAGACTCTGTAGTTTGAACAAGCACTTACTTCCCACAGTTTTGGAGTCTAGGAAACTCAAGCTCAAGGTACCGGTAAATGCAATGTCTGAAGAGAGTGGACTTCCTGGTTCATAGATGGCTGTCTTCTCACTGTGTCCCATGTGGTGGAAGGGAGAAGAGAGCTCTCTGGGGTCTCTTTCCTTTTCTTTTCTTTTCTTTTTTTTTCTTTTCTTTTAAGATTTTATTTATTTATGTGAGAGAGAGAGAGAGAGAGAGAGAGAGAGAGAGAGCACAAGTAGGGGTGAGCACAAGGAGGGAGAAGCAGACTCCCCACCAAGCAGGGAGCCCGAAGCAGGACTCTGGGATCATGACCTGAGCCGAAGGCAGATGCTTAACTGACTGAGCCACCCAGGTCCCCGGGGTGGGGGCGGGGGGGGGTGGTGGATTTCTTTTAGAAGGACACTAATCCCATTCATGAGGGCTCCACTCTCATGACCTACTCACCTCCCTAAGGCTCCACCTCCTAATGCCATCACATTGAGGGTTAGTACTGCAACATACGAATTTGCAATTTGCGGGAGGGAGAACAAACATTCAATCCATAAGATATGGGTCAGTGGGAATGTTACCAAAGTATGGATCAGGAGAAAGAACAGGTTTAATGAGAAAGAGGTAGATTTAGGACAGCCGTGTCTAAGCAAAGATGACAAGCAAGGCAGTTAGAAAGTTTGTTCTGGACCCCTGGAGAAAGTTGGAGCTAGAGACAGAAATCAGGCAGTGACTGGTGTACAGGGAGGCCATAGGCTGTAATGGAATTTTGCAGGGAGAGCGTATAGATCAAGAGTAAAAGTGTATAGGGGTGCCTGGCTGCTTCAGTCAGTGGAGTGTGCAACTCTTGACGTCAGGGTTGTGGGTTCGAGCCTCACATTGAGTGTAAAGATTACTTTTTAAAAAAAGAAGAAGAAGAAGAAGAAGAAGGAAAGTATATTTTGAGGCCATTTGAGTGTCCCTAACCACTAAGTAGACTCTATCTATCCCAAACGGATGTAAATATGACTGACTTCACAGGAGTTTCTTGGTAGCTGAGTGGACGATGAGTAGGGCTGGCAACAGGGGAACCATTGTGATGATAATGGATTAGAATTGCCCAGAGCTGTCTGCTCCCAGTGCCCATGCTCTTCCCTCGACTAGATCACCTCCCTCCTTGCGATACGTTCCCGTTCCATTGGAGCATCAACAGTCTGGGCAGCTGCCCACCTCTCCCACCCTTGGTTTCTTTCTCTTTCGCTAAGGTCCAGACTGAGGCTGAGTCTCAGCTCTGCCCATCTAACAGAGGCAGACAGACTATTCATACATAATTATGTTTCCTAAGCCATTCCCACTGGCTTGCACTATCCTGTTGAATTCAAGCACCTACCTGTCCTCCCTACAGAAAAGGAAAGAGAAGGTTTTCTAGATTCCTCTTGACTTTTACTGTTCTTTTTTCAAATGATTGGGCCTAATCACTTACACTCAGATAGAATTAAATTTTTCCAAACCTTCATTAGACCAAATCAGATGGTCTTTTCTACCTACTCCTGAACCTTGTATAAAGGCCAGGTCACCCACGCCTTGATCTCAGTGGAAATTTAAAGATTAACTTGAAAACACAGAGTTTCTTAAGCACAAATGTAATTCTCTTATTGGATTCTCTTAGTAACCTTGTGAAAGAGATAAGCAAAATAGACATTAATGTCTTTCCTATTTCTACGGGTGGAGAAATGGAGGCTAGGATGGTTCAAATCACTTGCCCCAGAAAACACTGCTACTGAAGGAGGGTAGCCCACAAGCAAACCCAGGTCTCTGGCTATGACACCATGACGCACCGCTTCTCCTAGGCCCGTTATATATGACTTCCATTATGAAGAAATATTTGGAATAATTTTTAGGTGACAGAATTGTTTGTAATGGAAATAGACATCCTGAAGAATCAATACTAAATCAAGAGGATCTCAGGTGGATGATGTTATGATCCTGGTCCCACCAAAGGTATTCACTAGCAGGGTCCTTTTTGTGTGTTCTTTAGGGACAGCACTGACGCCTTTGTCACAATAGTATTCTTAGCAGGGCGATGTCTTTGGGGCTTTTCTCTGAAAGAGCACCTTTTAATCACTAATAAAGCCCTGGCTTTCATTTTAATCACGTATCCAGGCATCGAGGGGAAAGCTGAAAATTGAACCTTCCAGATTCTTCCAGCTTTAGATGCTGTTATTAAAATAACTCCTTCCTGGGGAGGTACCATGAAAGCAGAAGGAGGACCCTACTGGCTACAGAATGAGGTGGAGGGACGTCGGCCACTTTCCCCCGAGGCCTTTCCTGGCCCTACCTTATTTACACACACACACTCACTTACAGCCTCCTATGATTTACGCAGCTGCAGCTCAACTGTTTTGAAAAGCTGATGTTGTGGAATCCTTAAGTCATCTGTGACCTAGGTCACTAAAGACAGGAGCAATTTAGTAAAAGTATTAATTGAAACTCTCCTGACAGGCCCCACTCCTCCAGATAAAGTTACACATCAAAACCATGCAGGCTGCTGGGCTATTCTGAGCAGCCTGAGATTTTCAATATCTCATAAACAGGCCCCTCAATCACTGCAATCTAATAAGGCTATAATCATCATTGACACTATAATGATTAAAATGAATAAAACCCATTAAGAAAAGTCATGTTGAGTTATTAAAAGTTTCGCTCTGCATGATATGTAATCTTTTATCCATTTTTTATGATGAAATCTGTAACCATCTATCCACAAAAGACCATTAATTTACTGCTCTGTGGATGTTACCATGCTCTTTAGTTTAACAGCTTATCATTGATTTCTTGAGGGAGATATTATATTTGGAGAAATACACATGGAACAAAAGCCCGAATGTTGCTGTAAATTTCCCACTGACAGGATGATCAAAGTATTTTGGCCTGGTCTGCAGCCTGGGGCTGGCAAACAAGTTTTCTAGAGCAGAGAGAGCCCTCCGGCTACCAGGCACAGATACTTGTTTTCAGGCAAAACAAATGCTTCTAAGGAAAGGTCATGTGCGCGTTGGGGGGGGGGGGACACAATAAAATGTCCATTAACTGGAGCCTAGTTAACTAGCTTATTGGCATCTATTAGAAACAAATTGCAAACAAAACTGATCCTATTATAAACTTCTCCACATCCCTTCATCAAGAGCAGTCTCTGATTGGCTCAGAAGGAGCCCAGCAAATACAAGGCTGGCAGATGACTCCTTTATTTGCAACAAGGTTGGGTTTAGGCCAGCAGCCTTCTACAACTCTGAGCAGCAGAGAGCTACAAAGTTGGGAGGGATGTGTGGCCCTTCTCACAGCAGAAGGATCCCCAGAGAGGCAGCGAATGTATTCCGGCCCACATTCTTTCACCCGGGACTTTTTTACTCTAAGCAAACAGCAATTAAAAAGTCTGAATGGAGGAATGTGTACAGAGTGCTGAGCTAAGTGGTAGGGAGAGACTGATTCTTAATGTATACTTTTTCTCACAATAAACTCTGCTCCAGTATCTTTACTGCCCATCTCTTATTTAATCTTATTAACAGTAAAACCTAAAAAGATTTTGTGAAGCCAAGGAGAAGGTATTGTCTTTGACAGAGTTCTTCATTTTTCCAGAGATGATTAATAAATCTGTTTACCAGTCTCTGTCTGAACAGACTTCCCAGGATTCCCCAGCAGGTAGTAACAAGGTCCCACAAAAAAAAAGAGGAAAGTGGCTGCTTTCTGTTTTATCAGATTTCCTCATTTTTCAGATTTGCTTCCCTCACTGAGGTCCTGCTGGGTTGTTTTTTCTTTTTTTTTTTCCTTCCCTTTATCTAAATAATGTTAGGTTATAAGCGTCATTCCATAACATACCATCTCTTGTACTAAGGGAAGTTCGACTTTACTAAAATAATCAAATATTCTTTATGATCCTCCCTTTTAAAAGAAAACAGCAAATTCCATTTATAAGGTTGACATATGGCTCAAAGCATGGTGAACAGACATCGATTTTTATCAATCTTTGGAGAGTTCATTTAAATCCACACCACTTTGTCATATAAGACAAAAATGGTTGCTAAATGAAATTAAAAGGCAAATTCACTGAGAATAAAAGGGAAATCATTCTTTATCTAACACATCATTAACCTGTGGAAATAACTGCTTCAGGGCATGATGGAGGCTAACAGCTTAGTAAAAATTTTTAAATGGTGTAAAACTTCTACAGATCAAAATGGCATTAGGAACTGGTAACTCTATCAATCCTCACATTTCTGTACGTACACTCATCTCAGTTGAAGTCAGGAAGACATTTCACTTGCCTTCCACATACTCACACTAAGTTGGTAAGATATAAATACAGCAATATCCAGTGCAGAGACAATTAGCTTTTTCTGCTCTTCTCGAACCTTCCTCTTGCCCTGACTATATTGATGTCAGCTACGGTTCAGAGTGCAAGTGGGACTCTTTGTCTATTTCTATGTGGCAAAACTTTCTTCCCTTCCCTTTTGAGGGAGGTCAAGATATAATGCAGTATAAATGTTCATTTGACCATCTCTAAAGTCCTTAAGCGAAATACAAAATCACTTAAACTTTCCAATAAAAAGGGACTGATATTTAGAAGAAAATTGTGTGTGTGTATGTGTGTGTGTGTGTGTGTGTGTGTGTGTAAAGTAAAATAAATAAACCAGAGTAAGGGATAAGGAAATTAGGAAGAAAGCACTCTAATACATCAAAGAAGGCTTCTTTTAGTATATCTTCAGAGAAGTGAAATCGACTGTTAAAATACCTATAAAATTTTTAAAGACATTCATGAATTTTAATTTATCATCATGTTATTAGAAATATAGCCCTTTCTAACCATGGAGGCCCTGAGAATTTTGTGACATGAAAGTTTTCCTGGTGTTAATTTGAGCCTTTAATTAATTACAACCTTTTAGAAGGGGGTTGTTTAACTGCCAAAAAAAAAAAAAAAGGTTACACAGAAATGATGAAAAAACAAGACTCCTTGCAGATTTTTGTGAAGCTGCATCTCTGTAAGCAGTGGTTCTAGAACGATGAGTCAGCACTTCTGTGATTACAGGTGGAGAGAGCAATAAAATCTTGCTGAGTTTAGTTATTGAAATTATATGGTTTCATAAATAGTATAATGTTGTTCTCAGCGGGTAAATGTTATATTTTAATGCCATCTGTATTACAACACATACAAATTTTCAAGCTCAAGGTGAACAGGGCCTCCTTCAATATGAACAGCTGGAGTCTAGCTCTATAGTTGGAGAGGAATGATTCAGGCTCCAAAGACGGTGTGGAGAGAGAACTGAGATAGCAGTAACTTATCAGTTAGGAGAAAAAATATTTTTCTGGTAGGCCATCTGGAAATGTGTGCAGGTTTGAGCTAGTTAGAACTTATATGAGTGACCCTCAGTTTCCAGCCTTAACTATGTTAAAACGCAAGTCATCGTACTCCTTAATCCATTTCAGACCAGTATACCCTATTTCAGCCCAGAAGTTGGAAGGACAGGTGACACACTTGTACATCTAAACCCCTTCCTGAACTTGTTAACTCAAGAAAAAAAAGTTTGATGAGACTTTGTTTGGGTTGTTCATAAATCAGCTTTGTTTCATTGAAAAACGTATTCACTCACTGTAATCCTTCAAGTGTTTTCCCTCTGAGCGTCCTTGAGTTTACCGCCAAGACCAGTGTGGATATTTCTCTTCTTTAAATGGCATATTTTGGCTTCTTTTTAAATATCTCTCTCATGTGTGGACCACTTAATAGTTTACAAACTACTCTCCCTTGCGTCAAATTTTATTTAATCCTCACAGTGCACTTTGAGGTACTATGAGGTAGACAATATCTCTGTATTACAGATAATGAAAATAAGCCTAAGAGCCAATTCATTACTTAAGGTCAAACTGGTAATTGCTGAAGTCAGAGAACAAATGTAGGTCTTCTATCGCCAAATCCATTCCATTCCCTACCACCACAAACTTCATATTAGGAATTTTGAACACCACATCATGCTCAGTAACCATCTTTAAGTCACAATGTGATAGTTTATCATTGCAAATTCCTTTATAGATTATGTTCTTTACCCATAGAACATCACAGAAGAGAGTGCTTTAAGAACTGCTGCTCTTACACTGGTCAACCCAAGACAAACAGTATGAGAGATGGCAGCAGACTTGAATAGCGGTTCACCCAACAATTACCCTCTCTGCCTTTCATTGCTGAAGGGACCACCCTTCCACTATGCAATTCATAGGTAAAGCCCGATTAGACTGAGCCAATCAAGGTAATATCATCTTCTTCCAGTAATTGGTTTATGAAAGGTCATGACCAAGGAAACCCAAGAAAAAGTCTACCAGAGGTCTCTTGGGAAGATTTTTTTGATTAAAAAGAAGACGAAGAAGCACTAAGGAACACTACTCTTCTTTTCATCAATAGCTTGTCACACGACCATGAAATGAGCTAGCCTAAAAAAGAAACCAACATACTAAGAATGACAGATGATAGGAAGCTGGGTCCTTGATAATGACTTGATGGTTTCACCAGCTCTAGAGCCATGATGACTCAGGACTTCTTGTTAAATAAGAAAATAAAATGCCCTTATTGTTCAAGACAGTTGACTTGGAGTTTTTCCATTACTTGCAGCCAAACAACTAGCAAAATCTATACAGGTGAACACGTACACTTCTCAATTTGAGGCATTTTAAAGTTATACTACAGCTAGTTGAATGTCTTAATCTTAAATTATCTAAGCAGTATAGGAAACTACTGTGTTTATGAGGTGTTCCAGCTTTCTTGAAAATATACTTGATTTTCCCAAATGAGAATCCTCTTCTATCTAGATCAGAAATCACCTGAAATGCCCAATATAAAACCATCTCAGCTAATAGTGACATGTGATTAAAAATTTGGAGATTAGGGGCGCCTGGGTGGCTCAGTGGGTTAAAGCCGCTGCCTTCGGCTCAGGTCATGATCCCAGGGTCCTGGGATCGAGGCCCGCATCGGGTTCTCTGCTCAGCAGGGAGCCTGCTTCCTCCTCTCTCCTCTCTCTCTCTGCCTGCCTCTCTGCCTACTTGTAATCTCTCTCTCTGTGTCAAATGAATAAATAAAATCTTTAAAAAAAAAAATTTGGAGATTAGAATAACGAAAATATTAGAAATTTATTAGTGGGGCACCTGGGTGACTCAGTCAGTTAAGTTAAAATCCGACTCTTGATTTTGGCTCAGGTCATGATCTCAGGGTTGTGAGATCAAGCCCCATGTTGGGCTCCATGCTCAGCAGGGAGTCTGCTTCCCTAGCCCCACTCATGTGAGCTCTCTCTCTAAAATAAATAAATCTTTTTTTAAAAAAAAAGAAATCTACTAGGGTTTTAGAAGGGAGAGGGGTAAGGGGATGGGTGAGCCTGGTGGTGGGTATTAAGGAGGGCACGTATTGCATGGCACACTGGGTGTTATACTCAAACAATGAATTGTGGAACACTACATCAAAAACTAATGATGTACTGTATGGTGACTAATGTAACACAATAAAAAAATTAAAAAATTAAATTAAATTAAAAAAAGAAATCTATTAGTTAAAAGTTTTGGATAATGTATGTGGTCTTGGAAACCATTATGATTCAAAATCTTAAAATGGAGAAAAGTCTTATATTGACAGGCTAAATTGTATCATTGCCTCTGTTAACACCATGAAAATGTTTGTGGTAACTCATAGAATCCCCAAAATAATACCTAAAATGAGTCAGGCTCAAAAACACAACCAGGATTTATAGTCATGCTGAGAAAAAATGCTCTACTATATCTTCCTTGTGAGATGTAGTAATATAAAAGAACACAGTGTAAACCATACTTCAGGGAGAGAGTAACAAAGAGGTAAAGTAAAAATGGAATGGTTTCACATCTAAGATCCAAGCATCCTCATATATATCAAATTATGCCCAATGAAGAAAACTTAAAATCAAAAATACTTGAGCTATTCATTTTACTATCAACAAATCTTAGGAAATTCAATTCATTTGAGATAAAGATCATTTTCCCTAGCTCCTGCATACCCTAGATCAATATTTCTCATGGGCTATTAGATGTTAATTGTTGTGTTATCCATTCTTCCCCAAGAAGGAGGATCTTGGTTTGGGTTCCCTCAGAAATAGGGCCTAAGTCAAAGATTAAAGACAGATAGTTTACTTAGGAGGTGACCCCAGGAAACACCAGTAGAAGGTGGGAAGAGGAGGGAAAGAAGGAAGGGAGCCAATATGGAATGCTTTATCAGGTCAAGCACCACTCTGAACAACTGGAACTCAGCCTTCTGGGGAACTCTGGGAGTATTGTGGAACATGACTCAATTTCCTAAATGAGGCACAACTGAGTAGCATATCTGCCAACTCACCACCCATCTGTGGTTGAACACTGTTTGGGGGGATATTAATTTTCTTGTTCTTTCAGCTTGCCTATTAATAGGTTGAGTGTACTCCCATAGCCTCCTCTCTCAAAGATGAAAAAGTCTTCAGGCAAAGAATTACAGACCCAACTCATACTTCCCTATCAGGCTTTGTCATAAATCATTGGTTAGCCAATGAATTCTCCACTCTGAGTCAGGTGCCCTTGATCTGGGTGTGCTAGATTGGGGAAGATTTACATTGTTCTTGTGAAAGATGATCTGGAACAATTCCTTGAGCATTTTATTTGGGAAACACGGATAAATATAGGCAATTAGCAGGAGGAGTGGAGACTTAAAGGATGTAAAAAGAAAGAGAAGCAATGAAGTCATGTTGGAATTATGACAGGGAGGCTGAGTAGGAGCTGCATGGGGTCTTGGCAAGCTGAAGTTATCATTAAGCCAAAACCATGAGAAAGCAAAAGCTGTGAAGTTTTCTTTTAAAGGATAAAGTAAATGAAAAGAGTATGTGCGTTGGAGCTAGTTGTAATCAGAGACAAAGAGGTATACATCACCAGACTGCTGAGGCACATAACTGGTGGAACACCAGAAGAAGGACCCAGAGACTCCTGGTCCTTGGGCCATTAGGGTCACCTTGAATCCAGAAATGCCCCCTGGTTCTGGACTTCGTGAGGTCTGGCCCTGTTTTAGCTATGTTCTTGGAATTCCATGAATATCCATGTTAATCCTTACATAAACTGCTTCTTTCTTGAGCTTGCTTGAGTAGATCACTGTTGCTTGCAACTAAACAAGTTTGGTCAATCACAGTCCCTAAGGGCCTGATAACAGGTCTCACTGTGAAGCAATATCTGTGACCAGGAGAGGGGCTTCGACAGATAGAATAGCAAGAAAATAGAATTTAAAAACCCACATTTAAAAAAATAAAAGGACCCTCTTAAAACTTAAAAGAAAAAAAAAAGAAAAGAGAAGAAAAGAAGTGGGAAAGGCATGCCCGGTAATTTGTCCTGTCAAAAATTCATGAAACAGGGCGGGGTTTCCGCCTCCAGTCTGGGTTCTGGGACACTTCAACTCTGGTTCTGCGCAGAAGCAAAGGCAATTGCATTCAGGTGAAGGAGGTGGTCTCTGAAGAAAACTTCTCCTGCTCCGCTAGCCTTATCCTCTGGTTGTCTTCCACTAAACAACCTGAGCAAAAAATGAAATGCTGTGGAGAATTAAGAATGGAGAATCAGCCAACAAATAAATGGGTTACGACTTACCACTGAATGGGGAAGGTGAACCTGAGGATCTTTTGTCTAAGTGGAACTCATCTTATTGTGTATTTTCCTAAATGGTGAACACTCTAACAGACATTTGTTTTGAAATGACATAAAAGAAAGAAGATGGGCTTTGGCGTCATAGAGGCTTGGATTCAAATTCCAGCAGCACCACTTTGATTGTCTGATAGATTAAAGTATTACTAAAAATCTGTGGGCCCCTGCACCCTCAACTACATGATCAACTAATCTTAAACAAAGCAAGAAAGAATGTCCAATGGAAAAAAGACAGTCTGTTCAACAAATAGTGTTGGGAAAATTGGACAGCCACATGCAGAAGAATGAAACTGGACCACTTTCTCACACCGTACACAAAACTAAATTCAAAATGGATGAAACACCTAAATGTGAGGCAGGAATCCATCAAAATCCTAGAAGAGAACACAGGCAGCAACTTGTTTTTTACCTCGGCTACAGCAAATTCTTGTTAGATATGTCTCCAGAAGCAAGAGAAACAAAAGCAAAAATGAACTAGTGGGACTTCATCAGGATAAAAAGCTTTTGCACAGCAAAGGAAACAATCAACAAAACTAAAAGGCAACCTACAGAATGGGAGAAGATATTTGCAAATGACATATCAGATAAAGGGCTAGGACCCAAAATCTATAGAGCACTTATCAAACTCAGCACCCCAAAAATAAAAAATCCAGTCAAGAAAGGGACAGAAGACACGAACAGACATTTCTCCAAAGAAGACATGCAAATGGCTAAGAAACACAAGAAAAAATGTTCCACATCACTCCGCATCAAGGAAATACAAGTCAAAACCACAATGAGATACCACATCACACCTGTCAGAATGGTAGAATGAACACCTCAGGGAACCACAGATGTTGTCAAGGACACAAAGAAAGGGGAATCCTCTCACAGTGTTGATGGGAATGCAAACTGGTGCAGCCATTCTAGAAAACAGTATGGACATTCCTCAAAAAGTTAAAAATAGAACTACCCTACAACTCAGCAATTGCACTACTAGGTGTTTATCCAAAAGCTAGAAAAATAGTGACGGGGCACATGCACCTCAATGTTTACTTACTTATTTTTTAAGATTTTACTTTTTTTTTTTTTTGACAGAGAGAGACACAGTGAGAGAAGGAACACAAGCAGGGGGAGTGGGAGAGGGAGAAGCAGGCTTCCCATGGAGCGTGGAGCCTGGGGTGGAGTTGGATCCCAGGATCATGACCTGAGCCAAAGGCAGACGCTTAATGACTGAGCCACCCAGGTGCCCCTGCACCTCAATGTTTGTAACAGCAATGTCCACAACTGCCAAACTATGGAAATAGCCCAACGGATGAATGGATAAACAAGATATGGTTCATATACACAATGGAATATTACTCAACCATCAAAAATTGAAATCTTCCACTTGCAATGATGTGGATAGAACTAGAGGGCATTATGCTAAGCAAAATAAGTCAGTCAGAGAAAGACAAGTACCATTTAATTTTACTCATATATGGAATTTAAGAAACAAAACAGATGAACGTAAGTAAAAGGAAGAAAAAATAAGATAAAAACACAGGAGGGACGCCTGGATGGCTCAGTTGGTTAAGCAGCTGAATTTGGCTCAGGTCATGATCCCACAGTCCTGGGATCGAGTCCCACATGGGCCTTCTTGCTCGCCAGGGAGACTGCTTCTCCCTATGCCACTCTGCCTGCTTGTGCTCTCTCTCTCTCTGACAAATAAATAAATAAAATCTTAAACAAACAAACAAAAACAGAGAGGAAGGCAAATCATAAGAGACTCTTAACTACAAGGAACAAACTGCGGGTTGCTGGAGGGGAGGTAGGTGGGGAGAGGGGTAACTGGGTAATGGGCATTAAGGAGGGCACTTGATCTAATAAGGCCTGGGTGTTATAAGCAACAGATGAATCACTAAATTCTACCTCTGAAACTAATAATACACTATATGTTAATTAACTTGAATTTAAATAAAGTTAAAAAAAATCTGTGGCCCCAGTTTCCTCATTTGTAAAATGAAAGTAGTAACACTTAGTCTGCAGTATTATGTCAATGGTTCAATAAAATACCTGAAACATAATAGGTTATAAATATTTATTCTCCTTCCCCTTAGAAGAGGAAGAGAAGTCACTGGGAAGTCCAGTTGCCTATGTCTCTCTAAATAAAGTGGATTTATAAAACTGCAATGTAATCAGGATCAGGATGGGATAGAATTCAGAAATTTTATTCATTACATTTCTTTGTGTAGTAGACATAAGTGCGTAAAGCTACCTAGACTCATAGAATCCGTACATGCTAGAATCTGAGGAACTTCAGATGTCATCTTCCGCCCCTTATTTTTTGGATGAAGAATCTAAAACCTGAAAAGATTATATGATGTGCCCAGGTCTGTTAGCAGCATAGGCCAGGAGGACAACCTGGGTTTCCAGACTTCCCATCCAGTATTCTTCCCACCAGAGCTTGTTGGTTTTCCTAACCTTAGATGAAGCTCTTTATTCAAACCAAGATTCTACCAGAGTTTATTGTTTTCCTTCTTTGTGTTCTCCATAGTGAATCAAAAAACACGTTTCCCTATAGACTCACAGCCACGGCTCTTGGACATGGCATGTTCTCCCCATTCCTCAAAGTGTTCTTCTCACCTCCCATCTTCCTCAACTCCCCTCTCAAGTCTGGGTTGGGGTCCCTCCATAACTCTCCTCTGTTATCACACTCTTCACAAGGTATTGTAATTGTTTTTTCCTCCTGACTATGCACTCCCAGAAGGCAGGGCCTAAATCTGGTTCATCCAGTATATTTCAGTTGGGTGAACTGTCAAATGTGTGTTACAGACATTGAAAGAGAAACTGTTGGAAGAGGTTAGAATAACTTCAAATGTTGAGGTAAATGAGATGACCCTCAGATGTCAGTCATTTCTTTCCCAAGGATATGTAAGTTAGAGGTCAATACTCTAACAACTTCTGAAGAACAATGGTCCAGTCTACCCCTGGGTCCCTAAAGAGGAGACAGTGTGAAAAGCCTCAGATCTATCAGTGGGGCGATGTGGACAGTCATTTACCTGTTCTCTGTATCAGCTTTGCCATTTGTATGGGGCGAGCGGTGGTTACCTTAGATTATTTTTAAGGTCATCTTTAGCTCTAAAATGATAAGATACTATATTCCAAGTACAATTAATTAACTATAACCCTGCTACAGGCTATGAAACTTCATTGTTCCTCTCAGATTAGATCTCAAAGAATATACCTAGAGTAACACATAGCACGTTTCATAATAGCCTCTATTCGTGTGTAGAGTCATGAATCATGAAAACAGAAAACTTTTGAAATCTTAAAGCAAAATACATCTCATTTACTCCCTTCTTTTTAGAATCATTATTTAGATTTAAAAACAGATAAACCCAAAGGCCTTTATGTCAATTCATTCATTTACTCTATTAAAGTTTCTTCTGTGAACAGTGCTGCATTTGATTCCCCAAGAAAGCCAATAAGAAGTTTATACGTGTATGTGATCAATAATACTAACAGATTCCTGCATTAAGAAAAAAAGATTTTCTAGAGTGCAGAACCCTGGTTTCATTTGTCTTTCTAACATGAATATTTTTGAGTGCTTGCTTTTAGGAATGGAAAGAGAAGGCTAACTAACTATATTAAACCACCATTTTGGTTTCAAGAATTTGAAACAAAATCACATGCAGAAGCATAGCAATTTGTAGCAAGGTAATTCTTGCTCCAGGGAGGAATGGAGAATTCTCTTTCTGAAGTGGTTAGCAAATAATCCCACCAACAATAGAGCTATAAATAAAAAGACCTTAGATGCTGCCCTCTCACTGAGGACTCTTTATAATATACATAAGTACATGTACTCATTTATGCAAAATGCCTTTAAATTTCCTTTTATTATTTTCAAGAATGCTCCTAAATTGGGTAGGGAGTAAGAATCGAAAGGTGGGAAGTCTTTAAACATATATATTTAATGGGTGAAATCTTAGAATATCAAGCAGCTTAAGAAATAGGAGTTTTTCTAGAAGCTATTGAACCATGAGGTAGTTAATGAGTGAAGAAATGTCTTTGGAATTGAGCAAAAAAAATATTGTGTAATAAGATCCCCATTTCTCTAGGGCAAAGCTAGTGAATTGATTAAAACACAGGAAAGATCTGCTTAACGTAGGTATAGCTATTGATGGTCCATTGGTCGTTTTTTGAAACCAGTTACCATCCTCCATAAATAGTAAAGTGTGGTCTATCCCTGATGACTCGGGTCTAGTGGAAGCTAAACCATAGAACTTGTAAGAGTGAGACAAACAGACACATGGACCATCCCAGCATGTCTACATTTTCCAATTTACAGATTGAACATCTATGTAACTTTTACTATATTTCATATACATCCTATATCAAATTGAAAACTGAACTGAAAAAGATTCATTGTATTCACCGTATGTGTGTGTGTCTGAGAGAGAGAGAGATAAGAATGAAAATATGTAAAATTCCAAGCATTTACTTGAAAACTTACAGCAAAACTGTGTGAATTTATTTATTTATTTATTTATTTTTTAAGATTTTATTTATTTATTTGACAGAAAGATCACAAGTAGGCAGAGGGGCAGGCAGAGAGAGAGGGGGAAGCAGGCTCCCTGCTGAGCAGAGAGCCTGATGCGGGGTTCGATCCCAGGACCCTGGGATCATGACCTGAGCTGAAGGCAGAGGCTTAACCCACTGAGTCACCCAGGTGTCCCGAAACTGTGTGAATTTAAAAGAATGTTTAAAAATGTACAATCTTGAGCAAAAGAAGTCAAACACAAAAGATACCCTAACGTTCCATGTCTAGAAAGCAAAACGAGGGCGCCTGGGTGGCTCAGTGGGTTAAAGCCTCTGCTTTTGGCTCAGGTCATGATCTCAGGGTCCTGGGATCGAGACCCGCATCGGGCTCTCTGCTCAGCAGGGAGCCTGCTTCCTCCCCTCTCTCTGCCTGCCTCTCTGCCTACTCGTGATTTCTCTCTCTGTGTGTCAAATAAATAAATAAAATCTTAAAAAAAAAAAAAAAGAAAGCAAAACGAATCCATGTTTTTAGAAGTTGGGATAGTGGTTCCTCTTAGGAGGAGTGGTGACCGGAAGTAAGGTAGCACAGGGACTTCCGGGTGCTCCCTATTACCTTCTGAATGTGCTGGTTACATGAGGATGTTCAACTTGGAAAATTTCATCGAGGTGGGCACTTGGGGTATGTGCATCTCTCCCTTGGCTGGGTCAGAAGCAGATGCTGAGACAGAGAGGAATGCAAGAAGTTTCTTGGAGGGCAACGCTTGTGAAGCAGGACTGGGCAGGACAAGCTCTCAGACCCTGGGCAGAGCTGGCAAAGATGCTGCCTGCTCATCTGCAGTGACACAGCGAGGTTGCTTGTTGGAGGGAGTTCCCTGAAAGGAATGACTACACCTTTGTCATGAAGTCTCACTTGGTCTTTGGCTGGGGCCACCTTGGGAAGAGCATGAATGACCTCAGATCAAAACCCCAAAAGCAGACCTGTAGGTGTTAACAGTAAGAGGCTGTCAGCTAACCATACTCCCTACAACTGGGAAATGAGTTCTTTAAAAAAAAACTTTTTTAAAAAATTTTTAAAAGACATTTATTTATTTATTTATTTGAGAATGTGCGCAGGAGTGGAGGAGGGGCAGAGGGAGAAGGAGAAGCAGACTCCCCATTGAGCACCAAGGCCAACAAGGGGCTTGATCCCAAGATCCTGAGACAATGACCTGAGCCAAACTCAGATGCTTCACTGACTGAGCCACCCAGGCACCCCCCAAAATTTTTTTTAAGTCTTTATCTTAATCACCTAGTGCTCATCAGGACCAGTGCCCTCCTTAACCCCCATCACCTATTTCACCCATCCTTTACCCACCTCTCCTCTGGTGACCATCAGTTGAAATGAATTCTTTCTTTTTTTTTTTTTTCAGATTTTGTTTATTTATTTGACAGAGAGAGAGATTACAAGTAGGCAGAGAGGCAGGCAGAGGAGGAAGTGGGCTCCCCGCTGAGCAGGGAGCCTGATGCGGGCCTCAATCCCAGGACCCTGAGATCATGACCTGAGCCGAAAGCAGAGGCTTTAACCTACTGAGCCACCCAGGCGCCCGAAATGAATTTTTCCTTAAAGGGGGTTTGAGCAGCATATGGATCCACATAGTGCAAGGTGCAAATTGTGGATATATATTAACTATTACAAATGTGGTATATAAATATATTATTGTATTTCAGTAAAAAGACTTTTTAAAAAAGAAAGGACCATCCAGTCTGAATACTGTCAATGTCTACTCACACAGAACCCCAGTGTTATACCAGTTAAACCAAAGTTCTCCACTAATGAAAAATGAAAAGACGATGACTTTTTCTACTTTCACAGAACAAAAATAATGCATCCATTTTTCTTATTTTTAAGTTTTTATTTCAGACTCTTTCTAAATCTTTGACACATACTCCTACATGTCTGTACAAGAATCCAAATAAGGTGACATCTGATTTAGCACAAAATTATACGTTTTGCCAAATCAGTAGTTTATAAGATTTAATAAAGAGTACCATTGGGGTGCCTGAGTGGCTCAGTTGGTTAAGCGACTGCCTTTGGCTCAGGTCATGATCCTGGGGTCCTGGGATCAAGTCCCACATCGGGCTCCCTGCTCCGCGGGGACCCTGCTTCTCCCTCTCCCTCTGCCTGTTCCCCTTGCTTGTGCTCTCTCTCTCTCAAATAAATAAATAAAATCTTTAAAAAAGGAAAAGAGTACTGTGACTTCCAGGTATCCCACCATAGGAACGAGCTTGAAGATCTACAAAGCTACTTGGAAAAAATGGATGGTATAACTATCAGGCACCCATGAAGCATCAATACTTCACTTACCAGCCCCTGGGGAACAAATGATCCAACCTCAAAGGTCACAAGCAGTTGTAGTGCTGTATTATGTCTCCTCCTATGCCTGGACACAGTGTTGTGACCCCTCATCTTCCAGAACTTGGAGAGTAAGTTCTCCACTTATTCCTTGAAGCTCAGTTTGAATCACACCTGCAAGCTTGGTCTCAGTTTCTGCCCACATACTCTGTACCAGTCTGCCTATCTGGGCACCAGAGACACCCCAGGCCTAGATCTTAATCATGGTCTCTGCGTTCTAATACACACACCACACCCACATATCCCCACACGCCCACACACATCTTTCCAACTCCCTTTTCTGTACCTTCCCTCTTATGACATCATGCTTTCTGCCTGACCCAACCTGGTCTGGTTCCCAGACCAGAGGCCTTTAGGCTTGCCCTGTCTTGTAGCCACTCTGGGGCTAGAATAGGTTAGGCAGAAGAGCATTTTTAGATGTTCCGAATAGAAGCCAAGTGTGTGCAGCAGGGCACACTTACAGAAGTTCTTCTGGTAATAGGATACAACAGCAATCATTCAAGAATCGTATCACTAGAAATGCTTTCAAGTGCAATTGTATCATAAACCAATAAGATTTCAGTACTAAAAAAATCCAATAAATAGCTTCATAAAGCAGGGGGCATTTACCGTCGTGGCTACACGCTACACAGAATCCATCTCCTTTGTTTGGACACAGCATCCCCAGTTCCTTTTGGGGCCTTACCTTCCTTAGACAGCTTTGATAAGACTGTCAACCAAGACACACTATGCTCCCAAGCCAAGAGAAAAGCGTGTGGTTCCAGCTGGACCAATCAGGCTCCAGGATTTTCCATCTTTAGTAGCAGGACATAAGGATAGGAAAATAAAACATCTGGAGATCATCTGTTACAGAATGGCTTCCTGGCAAAATTGTCAAATACTAACAACATATTTGTCCTCAGGAGCTACTGTTCTCCCCTGATTTCATTTTTCAAGGACCAGAACAAGTTTGAGTGAAAACATTTTAGGGCACCTGAGTGGCTCAGTTGGTTAAGCATCTGCCTTCAGCTCAGGTCATAGTCCCAGGGTCCTGGGATGGAGCCCTACGTCAGGCTCTCTGCTCAGTGAGGAACCTGCTTCTCCCTCTCCCTCTGCTGCTCCCCCTGCTTGTGTGCTCCTGCTCTCTCTCTCTGTGAGATAAATAAAATCTTAAAAAAAAAAAAAAAGGAAGAAAAGAAAGGAAACATTTTAATGAACTCCACCACTCGAGAGGAACAGTAAGAAAACTACAAAGAGGTGGTCTCCATTACGACCACACAGAATTAATTTATT
The DNA here is from genome assembly GCA_002007465.1 of Ailurus styani. Lineage (NCBI taxonomy): Eukaryota > Metazoa > Chordata > Mammalia > Carnivora > Ailuridae > Ailurus > Ailurus styani. Next base: position 1,396,735 of record LNAC01000250.1, read on the forward strand.
TATTCAACAAATATTTATTCAATTTACTGAGACTTATGCTCTGGTCATGATAGAGTAATAGGGACCTAACTTAACCTCGGCCTGAAACAAACAAACAAAAATGCAAAATATACTTTTCAAGCCATTGGACATAGCACAGTGAAGAACAGTGATCCCTGAAGGCAGGGAAACATACAAGGTGAGCCCTGCAATTACCTCAGTCTGTTACCTGGAGAGTTTCTGGGCCATGTGGTAGGAAGGGGAAAACCCGGAAGCGCCCTGCATTGGAGAGAGCTGGGAATACAGTCAGGCCAAGGCAGCTCGAGCAAGCAGTACAGAGGGCCAGGGAAGAGAAAACTGCACAGGGAACTTCACAGATTGGCAGAGTAGTTGCCCTTGAGTCTTCAGCTAAGTGCTGAGAGTTGCCTGTGGGTGAGGAAGCCACATGAGTCTGGGAAAAGAAGCACCTGGAAGGATTTAAGGAAATAATCTCTGGAAATCATTCAGGGCCAGAAGAGTCCCTTTTCCTACTAGCCAGAGTAGAAAACCTCACAATTCATGGGGCATTTGGTAGAGGAATCCCTGAAGAAGGGCGTGGGACTGAAAAAAAGAAATGATGGGTGAAATATTTCTAAGTTGCATTACCCACAAATCAAAGAAGCTCAACAAAACCCAAGCAAAAGAAACTCAAAAACTATTCCAAAGCATGTCATCATCAAATTGCTTTAAAACAATGATAAAGAGAAAAATCTTAAAATCATTCAGAGAGAGTGATAAATATGAAAGATTTTTATTAAGAACATACTATGTTCCAGTGCTTAAGGGATTATTGTCCTTCCTTCCTTCTTTCGTTCTTTCTTTCCTTCCTTTTCCCCTTCCTTCCTTCCTTCCTTCCTTCCTTCCTTCCTTCCTTCCTTCCTTCCTTCTTTTCTTCCTCTTCCTGACTTCCCCCCACCATTTCTTGCCTTCTTCTTTTGAGAATAAGAGAAGTTACATATGTTTTCATTTGAACCTCTGGTTCTTTGGATTCCAAGAATACATGATAGAGAAGTATATATATTTTTTTCACAAATCAGACACTCTTTACCTTGACAGAACTTACGGTCTAGGGGCGCCTGGGTGGCTCAGTGGGTTAAGGCTCTGTATTTGGCTCAGGTCATGATCTCAGGGTCCTGGGATCAAGCCCTGCATCGCATTGGGCTCTCTGCTCAGCGGGGAGCCTGCTTCCCCCTCTCTCTCTCTGCCTGCCTCTCTGCCTACTTGTGATCTCTCTCTGTCAAATAAATAAATAAAATCTTTTTTTTAAAAAAAGAACTTACAGTCTAGAAATTAGTATCAAATACTCAATGTTCAAGCTTTCAGATTTCCACTTTATTTTTCTCGAGGATGCTTATTGCTAAGTAGTCCTAAAAAATGCAAAGATGAGCACTTAAAGTTACTTACGAGAAAATTTCACAAATGAACAAGAAATTTTCCTTCATCGCAAACGTGTTTTGAAGAGAAAGGCGCTCTGAAGCTGACTGTAATTGGTGACTGTTCTCACAGAGAGAAGAAGGGAGGGCCGAGAGTGAGGGGAAGGAAGATTTCCAACCTCAAGGCTTTTGACATTTTTAACAATATAAAAATAGCAATTGTGAGTGAGGGTGTGTGGGGGGGCAGGCAGATTTTAGAGGTGGATCTTCTGTTATCATCCACTTCACAAAATATATCCAAAGATTTCTTTATGCCACGTATACTTCTTTGTCTATGAACACTGTAACGATGTTAGAAATGTTCCATTTGGACGTTCAGTGTGGAATGTACAGTATGTCGTCTAGGTTTTTAGCATGCTACTTTGTGTGTATTCAGAATATGTAAGCACAAAGCCTAGACTCCATCCTTTCAACCTTAGTCTCTCCATCTCTCTTTCCTCTTTACCTGTTCCTTTCCTTTGCAATTACTGTGGCCATCACTTGAAAAAGAAAGAACAAAAAACTTGAACTAAGGGAATTTTCTGTTTCACTTTGGTTGTTCTACAACTCATTATACCTCAATTGACCACTGGAGACTCTGCTGCCATATATTTAAATCACCCTAGGCACTAGCTGGGGACGGATTTATCATGAAACTTTTACAATAGAGAGGGCCACAAGGAATAGAGTGCTTTTAAATGTCTCCTCTCCTGCAGGCAGGTGACAATTTCACTCTTTGGTGAGTCCCTATTGCTTTACTATTACACTCAGATGTTTTTATTTTAAGAGGAAAATATTATGGATGAACATAAAGTTTTAGTATCTGGGATGGTTGGATTGCACATCAGGTAGTTAGATATATTTTTCTGCCTTTAATGTATTTTAAGATCAGTTATATTTAATGCTCCTGAGTCTAGCTGGTTCCATGCCGGGTTAAAAAGATACTTGCCAGAAACCTAGATAGTTTGAGTTTGAAGGAATTGTTTTGCTCAAATTTCCAACCAAGATATAAATCCATTCCATTGCATTCCTAATAAAACTAACCTTCTCAGGAATGGGGATAGTATTTGGGGTTTATGTGAAAAGCTAATCCAGAATCTGTTGAGAATCAAGGGCTCTCCTAAGTAACAAAAGAGCAAGATCACAACATGGTGATTGGCAAGCATATGACCACAGCAAAGGGTTGTGCAGGCTTTGCACTGCACAAATCACAACTACAATGACCGATGTCCCCTAGAATGTATGGTATACAACCTGAACAAATTACATGACAGCCCTAAGCAAAAGTGAGTCCAAAACTGAAAGCACGGCAATGAGACTGCACATAGGATCAGAACTCAAGCAAAGAGCCTGAGTAAAAGAATCAAGGCCAAGAATAAGCTTTCGATTTTGGGTGATGGATGCAGGCATCCGCAACAAGAGCGTAAGTCTTTGCTTCATTCTAGTCTGCCATGGCTTTACATGAATTCACCTTCATACAGTCTCCATGATCCTTATTACCTAATCCAGAGATAAGGTCCCTCCATGACCACACTCTTTTCCTCCTGTTCCCTCTCAGGTCCTCACTTCTTTCCAGTTCCCCCTGTGCTGACTCTACCAAGAGAACCTCATCTTTTGGGACTCCAGTATGAATATAAAACCTTAAAGATGGGCATATATGAAAAGAAAAGCCAAACAATTCTGCTTCTAGGAATTTTCTTACAGAAAATAGTCATTAGGATTATTAATAATGACAATAACATGAAACAACATAAACATCCAATGACAGCAAATCATTTAAACAAATTATGTTATTGCTGTGCAATGGTGTACTAGGCAGTCATTTAAAATGACTTTGTAAGGGGCGCCTGGCTGGCTCAGTTGATACAGCATGTGACTCTTGATCTCAGGGTTGTAAGTTCAAGCCTCACATTGGGTGTAGCAATTACTTAAGAATAAAATCTTTAAGGGGAACCTGGGTGGCACAGTTGGTGAAGCAGCTGACTCTTGGTTTTGGCTCAGGTGATGATCTCAGGGTCGTGAGAATGACCCTAGTGTGGGCTCCATGCTCAGCACAGAGCCTGCTTGAGACTCTCTTTCCCTCTCCCTCTGCCCCTCCTGCTTGTGCTTTCTCTCTCTCTCTCTAAAATAAATAAATGTTAAAAAAAAAAGATGTGAGAGTGAATTTAAAAATAAGGTTACAATACAGTATAACTACAACCATTTTTGTAAAAACTCTATCTGAAATAATAATAATAATAATAAAATAAAAATAAAATAAAAACTCTACCTAGACTTAAGAAAAAACTTGAACAGTATACACCAAAATGTAACCACTTTCTGAGTGGTGCCATTAATTTTGATAACATTTATTGTGAAATTGCTTTTTCCCAATTACAAAATGAGAATTACTTCTCATTGCATAAAGATAGGAAGAAAAGAGAAGTACAAAGAAAAATATGGTATTTACTTATAATCGTACAATCCAGGAAGAAAAAACTATTAATATTTTGGAGTATATCTCTCTGAGCTCTTTTAAAATGGAAAATAACTTTTTTCTTATAAAAATAATATATATTCTCTCTTTTTCATGGCACCTTGGAGGCAGTCGGCTGCTTCAGGAGGAAACTGAACATCTTTTTCCCAGCTACTGGCTGCCAGAAAGTCACTGAAGAGGACAATGACCACAAACTTCATACCTTTTATGAGAAGCATATGGCCACAGAAGTGGCTGCTGAAGAAGATTGGGAGGGTTATATGGTCAGAATCAATGGAAGGGAAGATAAACAAGGCTTCTCCATGAAGCAAGGTGTCTTGACCCATGGCCACGTCCACCTGCTGTTGAGTAAGGGGCACTCCTGTTACAGACTAAGGAGAACTGGAAAAAGAAAACACAACTCTGTTCATGGTTATGTTGTGGATGCCAATCTGAGTGTTCTCAGCTTGGTCCTTATAAGAAAAGGAAAGAAGGAGGACACTCCTGGACTCACTGATATTACTATGCCTTGTTGCCTGGGATCCAAAAGAGCTGGCAGAACCCACACACTTTTCAATCTCTCTAAAGAAGATGATGTCTGCCAGTATGTGTGAGAAAGCCCCTAAATAAGGGAAGTAAGACATCTAGAACAAAGGACCCACGACTCAGCATTTTGTTACTCCACATGTCGTCCAGCTTAGACATTAGTGTATTGCTCAGAAGAAAGAGCGTACTAAGAAGAATAAGGAAGAGGTAGCAGAATATGCTAAACTTTTAGCCCAGAGAAGGAAGGAGGTCAAAGAAGAATTCTAGGACCAGATTGCCTGATTACTCTGTCCTCTCAGAGCTTCTACCTCTAAGTCGGAGCCCAGTCAAAAATGAGATTTGCTCAGAGTAACAAATAAATAAGATGAGACATTAAAAAAAACATATTCGGTGTTGAAAACTGAAAATACAGACGAGCAAAAAGAAAAACATATACTGAGTGATTTTTATTTCCTTCTTTTATTTATCTTTATATTATAAATTTTCAATAATGAAGATACATGGCTTCATAATAAAACAAATGTATTGATCATGCCTCTCCTATTCCTCAGCTTCACCTGAATCACAGGTTTTGAGGAAAGAAAATCACTTGGTGTTACTGGATGAAAACAGCTTAGTATGAAAACATCTTCCCAATTCAACTGAGGTTTTCTGTAACTTCTGTTTTGTCCTAGGATAGGCAATAGCATAAAGTCTACAGAGACACACGAGCCACGGTGGAGAAAGAGACATTTGGGGTCAAGCAAAGGACCCAGAAACCACATTGTTGCAGGCTAGTCTTGAAGCAGAACTTGCAAGGGGTGAATCAAGACAGGACTTGAACTCTCAGAAGCCAAGGAGAGTGCTAGTCATGCTTGCCAAAAATGTTACCCTATACCACAGAAGTAAAGTAGGCGAACCTTCAAATATGGCTGCCTGGTCCAGGCAGGGGCAGCAGGGCTCCAGTCTCTGACTAGAAGATAGACTCAACCTCATTTCCAGGGAATCTGGGGTGCCACTTGCCCTGGGCCACTGGACACAGGACTTAGTTGACTATAAAGACACTTACCCAATCGTGAATTCATTCAAAAAGTATTTATTGAGCTTCTAAGAAGTATCAGTCTCTGTGGTAAGTGCCAGCGACACACAATGAAAATACATAGGTATAAAAGAGGAAGCTAGGGCGCCTGGTTAGCTCACTGGGTTAAAGCCTCTGCCTTTGGCTCAGGTCATGATCTCAGGGTCCTGGGATCGAGGCCTGAATCGGGCTCCCCACTGAGCAGGGAGCCTGCTTCCTCCTCTCTCTCTCTGCCTGCCTCTCTGCCTACTTGTGATCTCTCTCTCTGTGTCAAGTGAATAAATAAAATCTTAAAAAAAAAATAAAATAAAAGAGGAAGCTAGATCTTAAGCCAATGTGGACATCACACAAATAAACACAGCAACAGAGAATAACAAATGCTTCAATAGTGAATCAGGAAGCTCTAGAGTACACCAAGGGTACAAATTTTTTTGATTATATTCACTTTTTTCTCCTGATTAAAAAAAATTAAACCATTTTTGTGGTCCTCTAAAATTACCTTTGGCCCTAGGTATTGTGCCTACCATACTTAATGTACTTAATGGATAAATTGGTCCTGGCCAAGAAGGTAAAAGAAGCAAACAGTGTGACCCATCTACCCAAAGGAGTAAAATTAAAGAAATTTCTAGAAGCCCTGCAAGGACATTAGGAGATACTTGGAGGTTCTTAGAAGTCTTCATTTGACCTTCAAACAAATAACAAATAATCTCATCACATATTAGTGACATCCACTTACACTTCTGTAGTGCCTTTTGCATTTGTAAGGCATGTCTTCCCTCAACCTTTCATCTGAGTAAGTAGAGTATGGATTATTCACCTACTCTCTGGGCCAGACAAGGTTAAAGCAAGTGTTCAGTTACCTAGGTTTCCCTGAAAGCCCAAGTGGTATCTGGCAAGATCATGGGCTTTGAAGTCAGGTTAGATCTGGCTTTAGTACTCCTCGTCTACCAAGTCATAGTGGCATGACCTTGGGCAAGTTGCTTAACTTGGCTGAGCCCCATTTCCTCCACTTACAGAAGAATATAACAGTCACCTCAAAATATCATTGTAGGGCTTCATGAAATAAGAGACCTAAAGCATCATTACAACTCAAAAATAGTTTAGGAATGTTTTATGACTATTTTTTAAAGCTTCATGAAGAAGGCTACAGCTTAGGATACTATCAAAACCAGAGTATCTTCTGCTTACAAAGAGCAGCTAGATGTGTGTGTGTGTGTGTGTGTGTGTGTGTGTGTGTGTGAGTGTGGGTGTGGATGTGTGAGTGTGTGCACATGCGTGCATGTACATGTAGACATATAGGTTTTAGAGGAAAGACAAGTAAAGGAAAGGAATAAAACTGGGATTGAAAATCTGTGTCAGGGGCTCCTGGGTGGCTCAGATGTTTAAACGTCTGCCTTTGGCTCAGGTTGTGATCTCAGGGCGCTGGGATTGAGCCCCACATCGGGCTCCCTGCTCGTCAGGAAGCCTGCTTCTCCCTCTCCCACTGCTCCCCCATGCTTGTGCTCGCTCTCTCTCTCTCTCTCTCTCAAATGAATAAATAAAATCTTAAAAAAAAAATCTGTGTCAGCCAGTGTCCCTGTGAGAGCTGAAGTATAGAAGTTGGGAGCTGGCAAAAAAATAAAAAATAAAAAAATAAAAAATAAATAAAAATAAAATAAAATATAATAAAATAGGGAACTGGCTGTGTGCACTAGCTGGCCAAATTGGAACTGGGTTTGGGTTTCCTATAATCTTTGGAGGCTTTCAGTGGTTGCAGATGAAAATGACTCCTGAACTTTTCCAAGTAGATTTCATGAAGTGTATCTGGTAAATTACCAGTAAAACTTAACTGAGTTCATCTTATGCCAGGAGACCCTTAAAGCTGCTGTCATAAAACACTACTGATGAAAGAGTTTCTTATTGATTGCAATCATTATTGTCTCAGCCCGCCCAGAAAAAAGCAAATATGCATTACACCCCTTGAGAAAACACATTTCAGAACCACACCAACTTTATGAGACAGGCCTAAGAGATGAAAGCATTTATTCAAAGTTCCATTGTGATTTTTCAAGAGGCCTGTCTCAACCAAGAAGTTCTCTACAATCCAGAAAACTATGCTGATTCATGCCTGACCAAAGCCATGGGGTCTGATTAGAAAGATGTTCCCAAAACTCAAGAAGCCTAATTTTCTGTTTTATACTATATTAACATTTCATATCTATTAACTCAGCACAACAACTATTGATCTGAAAATAAAATCAGTTGTTGCTTTCATATAACAAAGAAGAATTGCAGTTTACAATGAAAGAAATGCTCATACTTGACTGTGTAATAGAAATCATTATGTTTCCTTATTACAAGTATACTTAATTAGCAAAGATTTTCATTTTCCTTTAATGGGAGGAGGGGCAAACACTATTCTAAGCACATAGCTGTCCCTTAGGTGCATCTAAATTTGCATCTTGAAAATTTCTTTTGAGACAATGCCTTAGAATGAAATAGAATACAGATTTGGTATGAGGTTTTGAAGAAAAGAGGGTATAGTGACCTGTTAAGTGGCAATTGTGTTCCTTGGGAATCAACTAGGGAATTCTTTAGTCTCCCCGGATTTTCTCCACAAATTTTTTACTCTGCCTACATAAAAACATTCTTTAAAATTCTCTGCATAATGAGTAGGATGTTTTGTATTTTTCTCTACTATTCTGGAGGTTCTTACAGAATATCAAAATTTTAAGAGATATTAAATACAATCCCAGAAGTTATGGTAAAATTAAATTTAGAAATAAAATAATTTTTACATAAATAATAACATTTAATGCTGGTGTAGGTATAGAAAAATCAGTATTCTCATGCATTGCTGGTTGCATGGTACCACCCATATGGAAAACAACACAATAATGTGTATCATTAATCGTACAAATGTTTAATACTCTGACCCAGTGATTCTCCTTCTGGAACTCAACTCTATTACCTCAGCCCCAAACAGGGCATAGGTGAAGATGGTCTCTGAGATATCATTTAGGGAAGTAAAAACTGAAAGTGGCTGAAGTATAAGTAATTAGAGTGTAGGAAAAAATTCAGATGGCTTACCTGGCAACACTTGAGAGATATCGAGAAAGACCCCTTTACTTGATCAGCTAAGATAGTCTAAAATATTACCAACTCATGTTAGAAGCTTTGTATCTATGAGTTTCCTATTCAAATGTAGTTCTTTATAAAAACAAATAGAAAACACATAGCAACATGGGAAACATAAACCCAGCTATATCAATAATTACAGTAAATGCTAATGAACTAAACATTCCTACTAAAAGATAGAGGGCACTTGGGTGGCTCAGTCGGTTAAGCGGCTGCCTTCCACTCCAATCATGATCCCAGGGTCCTAGGATTGAGCCCTGCATCAGGCTCCTTGCTCCTCGGGGAGCCTGCTTCTCCCTTGCCTGCCGTTCCCCCTGCTTGTGCTTGCTCTCTGTCTCTCTGTCTCTCTCTCTCTGTATCAAATAAATAAATAAAATCTTAAAAAAAATAGAGATTAATAGACTTGATTTTTTAAAAAAATTAATCAATGATTCAACTATATGCTATTTACAGAAGACATAGTTTAAATATAAGGACCCTAGGGGCACCTGGAGTGGCTTAGTTGCTTAAATGTCTGACTCTCAATTTCAGCTCAGGTCATGATCTCAGGGTCCTGAGATCAAGATCCACACCAGGCTCCTTGCTGGGTGTGGAGGCTGCTTAGGATTCTCTCTCCCTCTGCCTCAACCCTGCTCCCACTCTCTCTCTCTTCCAATAAAGAAAGAAACAAACAAATAAATGAAAGGACCCAAAGACTTTTATAGTAAAAGGATGGAAAAAGATATTATTATGCAAATGCTAACCATAAGAGAGTGGCGTGGCTATAAAATCAGACAAAGTAGACTTCAAGACAAGGAGTATTACCAGAGATAAAGAGAAACATTTCATAACAACGAGAGTCAATTCATTGGAAAGATGTAACAATCTTAAATTTGTATGTGCTTATTAACATAAACTTCAAAATACAGAAAGCAAAATTGATAGAATTAAAAGGAGAAATAAATAAACCCAAAATCCTAAGGGGATAACTTTACAGTGTTTAAGTCATGGATAAATCACTGGTAGTTTAGCTCAGAATCTTCTCTGAGATCACTTATAACCTAGCTCTAAAGATGTGGGTCACAGGGAAAGTCCCCTTTGATTCTGGGAAAAGGTGAAGAACAGGCTTTAGATTGATATGGCAGTAGGAAAGACAGATGGGAGTTGGAACAACAGGATAGTTCTAGGGTCATATAGGAGAGAAAGTAAAAAAGGTGAACAGATAACAAGGAAGAGGTGGTAGGAAGATATGAATGGAACCAGAAAAAATATGATCTCAGTTTGAATACTATTTCAACACTTATTGAGTAATCCTGGAAAGGTCATAAACCTCTCTAATATTCTGACACCCATAAAAATGGAGAAAATAAGACCTGCTTATGGCTTAATGTGGAAGTTAAACACACATGTACTAAGTGCCAGCAATACAGTATCTCCTCTTTCTCACAGTTTCTTGATAGTGACTCTTGAACACAAGGATTCTGCAAAGAACCAGCAAATTAACTGGACAAGTATCCCAGGATCCAAATCACTGTGGAAGGAAGAAAAATAATTTACCTGGTCCCAAGAAGGTACAGAAAACTTCAAACAACCCATCCTGTAGGAGTGTCTTCTGGCTGCTATCTAGTTTGGTAAAGTGAAATTAGTTCCACGCTAGCCTTTTTTTTTTTTAATATTTTATTTATTTATTTATTTATTTATTTATTTGAGAGTGAGCAAGCGAGCACAAGCAGGGTGAGGGGCAGAGGCAGAAGGAGAAGCAGATTCCCCGCTGAGCAGGGAGCCTGATGCGGGGCTTGATCCTGGGATCCTGAGATTATGACCTGAGCTGAAGGCAGATCCTTAACCAACTGAGCCACCCAGTGCCCCCCATGTTAGTCTTAAATCACGATGAGAGTCTGTGCTAGTGTTCTCCCTTCGTATTTAAAGGAATGTGCTATCTCAAGGAATTAAAACTGTCTCAAGAAATTTATTAAGGCTTTTTGGCAGTCATCACTTTACCAACTGACTTTCAGGCAGAGAGGACCTTATATAAAATTCCTCTGGAAGATGAATCCTTTCCTTCAAAATTTCTAGACAAAGGGCGCCTGGGTGGCTCAGTGGATTAAAGCCCCTGCCTTCGGCTCAGGTCGTGATCTCAGGGTCCTGGGATCGAGGCCCTCATCGGGCTCTCTGCTTGGCGGGGAGCCTGCTTCCTCCTCTCTCTGCCTGCCTCTCAGCTTACTTGTGATCTCTCTCTCTCTCTGTCAAATAAAAAAAAAAAATTCTAGACAAAGCTAATTCCCCTCCATTCTCGAAAGTACCTTTTAGAGTCTCCTTTTTTACAATCAGGTCTTACCTATCTTTACCATATTCCTCAGTATCTATGACACACAAGACAGAGTTCTTTAAAGCTGAACATAGTTACAACATGCTATATGGGCTCAGAGGAGGGAGACCTTTCTGTGCTTTGGGATACCAGGATAAACTTAAACCAGTGCACTGTATTCTTTCCCTTAAAGAATGGGCAGGGTTTGTTTGTTTTGTTTTTTGTTTTTGTTTTGTTTTTAGATTTTATTTATTTATTTGGCAGAGACACAGCAAGAGAGGGAACACAAGCAGGGGGAGTGGGAGAGGGAGAAGCAGGTTTCCCGCTGAGCAGGGAGCCCAATGCGGGGCTTGATCCCAGGACTCTGGGATCATGACCTGAACCAAAGGCAGACGCTTAACGACTAAGTCACTCAGGCGCCCCAAGAATGGGCAGGGTTTTGATCCATGTTGGCAGGGGACTGGAAACAAATCAAAGACTAGATAGGAAAATGTGGAACATGCCGGGGAGGAACAGATGACCATCCCTTAACCAGGAGATGACAAGGTAGTCTCACCAAAACTGCACACAGGAGGGTGGAATCCCCAAAAGAGAATCTGGTTACCAAAGAAGAGAGGAATGGATGCCAGGCAGACAAAGAGAATAGCTGCCCATTACATACTGGGAAGCAAGAATTTCCTGAGCTGCAGATGTGCCACCATATATGGAGGGGCGTCACCTCGAGTCTTGCAGTACTACCTACGTAAGAGATTGAAAAAGTGACTCTCCCCACTGTTCCTCCAGCAGCTCTAGATTTAGTTATAATCATATGTTACAGTATCATTAGGCCAGTAGCATGTGAAGTCAACTAGGAACATTTCATTTTAAACTTTGCTGATTTTTCAAATTTGCTTTGCATTCTGAGTAATGATTTCTTGCTCTATTTTTATGCCTCCTCAGATAAAGTGCTATCATACATGATGTTAGCCCCATTAGACATGAAGTAAGCATTATTTATGATTATAATCAGTGTTATGAAGCATTAAAAATAGAACAGAAAATGATTTCAACAGGCCTTTTCAAAGCTTTGAAAGTTGGGGCTTAATTTGTCAGACTTTTGCTTTCTTCATACCATGGGGTGGTGAGGAGTATTGGAGCAAAGCTGGTTAATGGTTCAGGATTCTTTTGCTCACAGTATTACATGAAAATGCTTGGATATTTCCCAGATGACACTGTGGAAGGATGGGACCCTGATGGAAATCTAGCTTCTTTGACAAGTTGAGTAGGAGTGAGGCCTTCCATATCTGGGTTTTAACCTTAGGGGGAGGTTTGATGGGTTGCCCATGGTAAACTGGAATTCAAGGATAACCCAGGGTGCAGACCAGGTGGCAGACAACTTAGACAGAACACAACTAGATTATTGCAGTGCTGTAGCAGCATGTGAAACATGTTAATGCTTATGTAAAGCCACCATTAGGGGAGAAGGGGCTTTTCTTTCTGGTCTCCTTTTCTTTGTCTTTGTCGTTCTTCTTTCTCTTCTTCAAACTGGCTAAACCTTGCCTATATTGACTTACATAGCACAAAGATGCTTGGGGGAAGTTGCATTGAAAGGGAAGTAAGTGGGGCGCCTAGGTGGCTCAGTCGGTTAAGCGTCTACCTTTGGCTCAAGTCATGATCTTCGAGTCCTGGGACTGAGGCCCGTGTCAGGCTCCCTGCTCAGTGGGGAGTCTGCTTCTCCCTCTGCCCCTCACCCCACTCATGCTCGCTCTCTCTCTCTCTCAAATAAATAAAATCTTAAAAAAAAAAAAAAGAAAGAAATGAGAGTAGGAACACAGGAGAAAAGAAAAATGGAAGGGGAAAAATGAAGCTAATTTTAGATTTAGATTTTAGATAATGAAGTCACTGTAAGGTTTGCATTAATGAGATAAAATTCAGTTAAATAAAAACTTTAAGCTCAAATAATGAGAATGATTAACTTCATTTATGCCTCATATTTTTCAATTTGATAATCATCTTAAGTTATACTTAACTATAGTATTCATTTAGCACTTTTTAAAAAGTCTGGAAATAAGACTTTTCTCTTCCCTTAGGGAGATAGTCCTGGACATTATGAAAATGAATACCTTGGATGCCACTACCATTGATGCATATGCTTCTTGCTGACAGAGGGGACAGGGAAAGATGGTAAGGAATAGCAGGAGTACAGATGGGGAGACATTCATGCCTTCAGTGTTCCTACTTTCACCCTTGACATTTGCAGGATGCTGAAAACTGGAGGGCATGTCTCCAACTTTTACAGATGTTTCTCTTGACCAACTCATTCAGTAGGTCTCCCTGAAGGACCTTAGGGTCTCCTTGGACCAAAATACTTGGTACAAAGAAATTTTCCTTTGTCCTTAACCTGAAGCTAGCAACCATAGCTAACCATGTTTAACATCTATGAGCTAAGAAGTAAATGTTATCATCATTCCTCTTTACAATTAGGAAACAGGCTAAAGGAAGCTAAATAACTTTAATGAAGTCATATAGCAGCAAATTGATAGTCAGAACTTGAACTCAGGCAGTCTAACTCTAGAACACTTCTTTAACTGCCATGTTCTACTTTCTCTAGCTAACTAAATTCTCCTTAATTAGGGACACCTTGGTGGCTCAGTCGGTTAAGCACCTGCCTTCGGCTCAGGTCACGATCCCAGGATCCTGAGATCAAGCCCCACATCAGGCTCCCTGCTCAGTGGGGAGCCTTCTTCTCCTTCTCCCACTCCCCACAGATTGTCTCTCAAATAAATAAATAAAATCTTTAAAAATAAATAAATAAATACTGCCTAATTAGAAAGTGCAGATAGGTCATTCTCAAGTAACCGAAGCTCCAAGCCTTTCTGAGAGTAGAAGCCAAATCACGTACTCTCTTTGCCATAAAGGAACACCAAGCCAAAAAGTAACATAAAAACGGGTTCGGAACTGGCAAACTCCATACAGCCTGAGCAGAGAAGGCTATGGACAACCCTAAAGCATACGTGTGACTTCCATGGAAAAAGAGATTGGAAAAAGCTAGCCCACATGCCTAAGAATAGGAGAATTCCTAACCAACAAACACCAGATAGGAGAGTAATTCAAATTGAAAATGAATCCAAAGGACCTAGAAAATAAGTGTTTTGAGTGTTAGGAGTATAGCATGTACTACGACATGGACGGTGCTGGAAAGCACTACATCAAGTGGAAAGAGCCAGTCACAGAAGGACCACGTCATGAACGGTTTCATTTCTATAAAATGGCCAGAAGAGGCAAATTTACAGAGACAGAAGGTAGAGTGTTTTTCAAGCACTGGGGGAGTGAGGAACAGGGGGAGTAACTACTGTTAGGTATGGAATTCTTTTGGAGTGATGAACATGTTCTGAAATTACATTTTGGTGATGATCGCACGACTTCGTGAATATGCCAAAAACCACTAAACAGCATACTTTAAATGGGTGAACTCTATAGTATATCTCAATAAGGCTGTTTTTAAAAAAAGAAGACCTAGAAAAAAGAATACCTGTATTACACACACACACACACACACACACACACACGCATGCACGCACACACACACACACAACCCCAGTACAAATCAAAGATCTGAGATCAAATTGCAAAAAAGAAATAGAATATTGTTTTCAAGCTTGAAATAAATTATATTAGTATGTATGTTAGAAATAAAAAAGGAATGGGGCGCCTGGGTGGCTCAGTGGGTTAAAGTCTCTGCCTTTGGTTCAGGTAATGATCTCAGGGTCCTGGGATCCAGCCCTGCACCCCCCACCCCGTATCAGGCTCCTCTCTCTCTGACTGCCTCTCTGCCTACTTGTAATCTCTCTCTGTCAAATAAATAAATAAAATCTTAAAAAAAACACTTAAAAAATAAATTAAAATTTAAAAAATAAATTAAAAAGGGAGAGGGGCGTCTGGGTGACTCAGTCCATTAAGCATCTGACTCTTGGTTTTGGCTCAGGTCCTGATCTCGGGGTCATGAGATCCAGCCCTGCATCAGGCTCTGCACTCAGTGGGGAATCCGCTCGAGCTTCTTTCTCTCCCTCCCCAACCCTCTCTAAAATAAATTTAAAAATATTAAAAAAGAAATCTTAAAAAATAAAAAAGGGAAGGCGGGGAGGGTGAAAAAAATAAAATTAAAATTAAAGAGGAAACAAAGACCTAAACTAATGGCGATCTCTCTTGTCAGCAAACCGTAACTAAATAAGGCTAATTAGGGGCCTGACTGCGGCTTCGCTTTGGGGTCAGTGACAGTGAGGGTGGAAGGTGCACGGAGATGGCAGGGGCAATGGCGCACCTGGCCACCGTGAAGTCAGGAACTCCTCTGAGGCCTTGGTGCAAGGGGTTCCAGTCTTGAGACAGAGAAGGTAACTGTCTGTGGCTCCTGGAGGCCCATGGCCCACTACTTACCTTATGAAATCCAAGGAGGCCCGGGCCTGGCTCGAGTGCTGTTATAGACACCATCTATTTGAACTGTGACGGCTCAAGTCTAGTCATAAATCGACATTTCCATAGGTCCCAGACAAAAATAAACACAGACTCTTATTTCTAATCCCTCCCTTCTGCTTTTCTCAGAGTGCTGTTCAGCTTGCCTTTCTATGAAAGGATGGATGAGTTCAGGCTTCTCTAAAGTATCTCCTCACGGTTTCATCCCTGATGAAGGGCACAGATTTTTCCCATTTAAAAGACCCACGATCCAGCTGCTCCTTTCGCCTGCTGCAACTTCTTACCAACCTCTCTGGGACCAAGGAGAGAAAAGCAGTGTTTAACGATCCTGACCTGAGACTGCCCCTCCCACGTGCAAAGAGGATCTTTTGTGTGTACGCCCCAGATAATAGTTTCTTTTAACCAGTAGTGATCGGTCACTCTAATTTTTTGCTATGGTATGTATTTTATCTTTGGTATGTATTTTATCTTTTAGGTCTTGAAAAAAAAATTAGCCATTTTGACTAACATCAAATGTCATACATTGAAGCCTGGTAAGTTGAAAGTTAAATGTTTTAAGACCTCTAAAGTAATAATCACTAGGGGCGCCTGGGTGGCTCAGTCGCTAAGCGTCTGCCTTCGGCTCAGGTCATGATCCTAGGGTCCCGGGATCGAGCCCCATGTTGGGCTCCCTGCTCAGTGGGAAGCCTGCTTCTCCCTCTCCCACTCCCCCTGCTTGTGTTCCCTCTCTCGCTCTGTCTCTCTGTCAAATAAATAAATAAAATCTTTTAAAAATAAATAAAATAATAATCACTAAGCACTTAATTTCAAAACATACACTAGTCATTTGCTCCCACAGGAAGAAGTGCCCATCACAGAGCCACACCACTGGCACCAGGCCAGGGTTTTCTTCTTGGGCCTTTTGAACATCTAGAGTCCTAGGCAACTACTTAATCTGAGCCTCCCAGTTTCCGCCTTTCAGAGTTGCTGGAGGCCCATCTTGTGTAAAAAGGGAACAGAGGGAGACATTCTCCCTCTGCACTGAAATCCAGAAAAGCCAGCTCTGAATGAAAGTCCAGATCCCCTCCTGCAGCCACTGCAGGAAAGGCTGTCTAGGAACACCCCAGGGGAGTCTTGCCCAAAGGTCCAGATCAATACTGTCTGCATCCCCTCTCGCAGGCTGGCTAATTTCCAAAAAGTACCAATGCTTGGCCTTGTCCTAGAGGGAATCAATTCAATTTATATATTAAAAAAATAAGTTTGTCATATAATCCAAAATAATCAAATGACATATAGACTTGAGTCCATGAACAGCTCTCATGCAGGAAACAAGGAAGGCAGGCTTCCGGCTGGCTGAGACCCGGCTGGGGTCTGGCTGAAACCTGAATTCAAATTTAAAGGGCAAATCCAGTTTTTTTCTTTGTCAAAGGATAGGGAAAGTGGGGTCAGTATTTACTAGGCTGTGGATCTCAAGTTTCAGGCACAGAGAGGAACAGTTCAAACAAGAAATAAAAGTTCTTCTTAGACCAAAGCAAACTTATCAAAATGTATATAAGGTTAAATGAAAAAAGGAAAGTGGACAGGAGCATACGTATGTCAAGCTTTGATACAAAAAAATAAAAGCAAATTAAAGCTTGGATAAGTAATATATACTCCTACTTGCTGGGGTTTGGGTGGCTCAGTGGGTTAAAGCCTCTGCCACCGGCTCAGGTCATGATCTCAGGGTCCTAGGATCGAGTCCCGCGTCGGGCTCCCGCCCGGTGGGGAACCTGCTTCCTCCTCTCTCTCTCTGCCTGCCTCTCTGCCTACTTGTGATCTCTCTCTGTCAAATAAGTAAATAAAAATCTTTAAAAAGAAAGAAGGAAAGAAGGAAAGAAGAAAGAAAGAAAGAAAGAAAGAAAGAAGAAAGAAAGAATGAAAGAAAGAAAGGAAAGAAAAATGCTAGAAGGATAAAGAAGTAACTAGAAAGCACTGGTTATTTGATTTGGCAGTGGAGAACTGGGAGCACCATGGACTGGACAGGTTCGGGAGTCTGGCTTTTCACTATAGAGCTTTGCATATGTTTTTGTTTGCTTTTGGTTTTCTGCTTTGTTTTGCTTCTTACCATACTCTCTGGGTGCTTAGGAAGTAACAAGGACATAACTGCTCCCTCAAAGAGCTTATATTCCAGTGAGAAAACAGATGTAAACACATAAAATGTGTTGTATGGTACATCCCGCGGTCATGAAAATTAGAAAATAGAGTTAAGGGCTACAAGGGCGGTAGGAGACAGTCTGCACTATTAAGTAAGGTGGTCAGAATAGGCTCAATGGGCAGCATCTGCACTAAGATATGAAGAAAGTAAGGGGAGGGGCGCCTGGGTGGCTCAATGGGTTAAAGCCTCTGCCTTCGGCTCAGGTCATGATCTCGGGGTCCTGGGATCGGGTCCCACATCGGGCTCTCTGCTCAGCAGGGAGCCTGCTTCCTCCTCTCTCTCTACCTGCCTCTCTGCCTCCTTGTGATCTCTCTTGCTCTGTCAAATAAATAAATAAAATCTTTTAAAAAAGAAAGAAAGAAAGAAAGAAAGGGGGTAGAAGGGTGGATCTTCGGGGGAAGTGTGTGCGGGGCAGAGGGAACAGGTACAGCAGTGCTCTCAAGGAGGGCCACTGTGCCCCCAGGGGACATTCCGCGATGTCCGGAGACGTGTGTGGTTGTCCTGACATGGGCTGGGGAATGCTACTGGCTCCCAGCGGGGAGAGCCCAGGAAGGCTGCAAACGTATTAGGACAAACGGGACAGTGCCCACCAGAAAGAATAATCCAGCCCAAAATGTCAGTAAGTGCCACAGTTAGGAGACCTTGAGCTAGAGCAAAGGCCTGGAGGAGGGAGAATGTCAGACAAGAAGCTGTCCTGCTTCTAGCTAAGACTGGTCCACTCACACAGCTCCCCGCAGCAAACACTCATTCTCCCTCCCGGTGGCGGCCCGCAAACCCCTAAGAATGAAGAGCGCTGCTTTCCTTGGTGAGGCCACCTCTTTGCAACAGTGTTCTCATCTCCTATTATCACGCAGAGCAGCGTTAGGTCTTCCTTCTCCCCCCGCCCCGCCCACCCCCGGGCAGCCCAGTGCCCAGCACGGCTTCGCGAAGACCGAAGGAAGGGCAGCTTCCTGTGTTCTGTTCTGTTCTTTGCTATGGATGGAGAAAAATTCACAAGGAGAACGTTGCCTTGGGAGACGAGAATGATGCCTCGGGTTAGCGAGGTGGAAGAGAAATGAGGAAGATGGAAGTAAATAAAAATAACAGAGAGGGAGAAGGTTTTCTTGTCTTTTCAACGAGGAGGAGGCCCTGGGGTTTCCTGCAGGGAACGCAGTGAGGAAGGAGCCCTTCCAGGCCGCTGACTCAGCCAACGAACAGTCTCCAGACACACGGGCGATCCAGGATTTGCCCATCCTCCGGTCTCCCTGTTACTGTTTTCTCTTTGGAAGCTACCCGGGAATTGCCCCATAAATGTTTGTGGAACTGAACCGTTGCAAAACAGAACTGGCTGACATGAGGACTTTTCTCAGCATCTCTGGAGCCAAAATATATACCAGCAGGCAGTAAAACACCAGGTATATCCAGGAAGGGGACTGGGTCAGGTTAAGCAGACCATCAGGCAGGTTTGGGGGAGTGATGAATGATAAAATTTGAAGAGAGTGTGATCTTAAAATATTTAGTAACTCATATGGTTATAAATCAATATATTTCTGACAATTAAAATATATCTTCTTGGGGATCCTGGGTGGCTCAGCCATTCAAGGGGTCAGCCTTCAGCTCAGGTCATGATCACAGGGTCCTGGGATGGAGCTTGGCAAAGGACTCCCTGCTCAGCCGGAAGCCTGCTTCTCCCTCTCCCTCTCCCCCTGTTTGTGTTCCCTCTCTCGCTGTCTCTCTCTCTCTCTCTGTCAAATGAATAAAATCTTAAAATAAACACATACATACATATATATATATATGTCTTCTGAAAGTCACCGAATAAACTAAATGATGTGTGTGTGTGTGTGGGGGAAGCATTATGGCAGTTGCTAGAAAACAGGTTTTGGTGTCATCTCAGCCTGGGTTTGAATTCTGGCTCTGCTAATTTTTATTACCTTTGAGAACTCAGGCCAGTTATTAAAATACCCTGAGTCCCCATTTCTAGAGCTATAAAATGAGGGTGATGATAATGTCAACCTCACAGAAATGCTGGGACTAAAAATACTGGAGGGTATTATGCTAAGTGAAGTAAGACAATCAGAGAAAGACAATCATATGGTTTCACTCACATGTGGAATATAGGAAACAACAGAGGATCATTGGGGAAGGGAGGGAAAACTGGGAAGAAATCAGAGAGGGAGACAAACTTTAAGAGACTCTTGTTGGTGGATGATGGGCATTAAAGAGGGCAAGTGATGTGATGAGCACTGGGTGTTACATGCAACCAATGAGTCATTGAACACTATATCAGAAACTAATGATGTACTATATGTGGACTAATTGAATTTAAATTAAAAATAAAATAATAAAATGTATATAAAATGCAAGGTCTGGCAACAGTAAGAACTCAATAATGTCAGATATTATTGACATGTAATATAAAAAGAGTTCTTTTGCATTCTTTGAATGCCACCAAGACAATAAACTTCTTGGTTATTTCCTATGTCGTTGTCATTACCAATATTTGCTTTAACGACAATTACCTAGATAAGGACTTTCTATCTGAATTATCTGGATAGCTGTTTGGCTTTGGCTAGAAAGAAAGGCTTGGCCGAAAGGGAGGTCAGGAGGCACCTCTCTGTGGGGCATCCCAAGGTAGGAGTGTTAAAAGTGAGTGTCCAGATCAGACATAATGCTGAATAATGGAAATGTTCTATTTTCATACAAAGAGATAAATAAATGGAAATGTTTTTAATTAGCTATTTTAAAAATGAAGTAAATATGAATAATACTCAATCAAAACAATCTCCAAGATCTTTTGTTGAAAAGATCAAAGTACAGAATAGCACAGATAAGATCACTACATGTATGTTTACAATATATACATGTATGCATACACACACACCAGGCATATATGTTTGTAAATGCATGGGCTGTCTCTGGAAGGATATATATGAAATAGTTTCCTTCCAATCTGGGAAGAAGAATAGATGGAGTCAGATGGAGTAGATTCACTTTTCATTGTATGTTTTTCTGCTCTGAATTTTTTAAAATCACGTATTATATTAGTTTTCTAAAAAATAATTTTAAAAATCATAAACCAAAAATGGCTGTAAATTGCATGGAGAAAAACAGTGCAGTGCATTATAGTTGAACACAAATTTAAAGTCTGAGAATACCAGGTGGTGGCAAGGATCAGGGAAGATACAAATCCTTACCCTTTTCTATTGGCACATTCATTTTGAGAAGCAATATCTGGTCAAGGTTGATAATGTACAGACCTTACAAACTAGCAATTCTAATCTTAGACATTTATCTAAAGAAATTCTCAGCTGTGTATCCAAGGAGATGTGAACGAATGTTCATAGCAATATTGTTGATCAATAAGAGATGAGAAAATAACCTATAGTAAAATTATATGTTGGAATATTATGTAGCAGTTAAATGAATGAACTAGCTTTACATATATCACTGTGAATAAAAAACACACATATCTTTAAAAATTATAAAGCAACTCATGGAGTATAATGTTATTTATGTATCAAAGAACACATGAACACTCAGTAATTCTATATAATATAGAGAATACATAGAATATATATATATGTGTGTGTGTGTGTGTGTGTATACACACACACACATACACATTTATAGTTAAAGCACAGAAACATTCAAGGGAAAAATACATCCCAATGCCTCCATGACATTAACTACCTAACCTGAGGAGGGCAGGGAGTGAATAAATTGTAGGGAGGTGGGGGCTGGTTAACTGTGTCTCTAAAGTCTAACCAGGATCTGTGAGGTTGGGCAGAAAGAAGGTTGATACATTTGAACCCGGTTTGGGGTGAACACGTGGTTGATTTGCCCAGCAGCAGAAAGTCACCTGTAGATGAGGTAGTGTACTGAGGGCCCAGCTCTGGCCGTAAGATCCTGCCTTGGACACTTGAGAAGGCACTGTGTCACTTTAAGAAAGTTATTTAACCTCTGGATGCCTTAATTTCTCCACCTGCAAGATGAACTAGTAATAGTGTCCAATTCACAGGATTGCTACATAGATTCACAGAGAAAATAAATATAAAATGCTTAACAGAAAGCCCGGTACATAATACATGCTCAGTAAACATTAGCCATTGTTAGTCAGTCATGGGCCAAGCCATGAGTCCCTTCTTGCCCACCTCCCTCCTGGAGAAGAAAGCTACAGGAAGGTGAGTTGGGAGGTGACCTTCCCAGAGAAAAATCTCGGACTCCTCCAGCGGCCTGATTTAGTGCCACACCTCCAAGGAAGCCTGCTTGAGAAAAGGACATTCCAGGCAGTGAAGTCAGCAAGTAAGAAGATAATACTTGCAGATAATGGGCCCCGGCATCTCTAACAAATCACCAAGTGAGAAATAAACCACTCCTAGGGAAACAAGACCAACAAGATGAATTTTCAGTGCCTTTAAGTACACAGCTTATTTCTAAGGGAAACATTTTCACCCCTGTTTGAAAAATTCAGTTCTTAACTTAAGTGATAATAGGAATCTAGGAGCGACACGTTGTGATATTTTGTTTCACGAGGTTTCTGAAACTCTAGAGGCTTTGAATATTTCAGAAAATAAGAAAATTACGTTCTCTAAAAGTATATCACAGCATCTCCTTACAAGGCAGCTTTTGAGGCTCAGATGGGGGTATCCTGCTGGTCACATAACGGCAGTTAGAATCTGCCAGGAAAACTCAGAAGGAAGTCATCCAGGAAATAATAGCAGTAACAGTAACATCAGTGGCTAATACTTAGCTACCAGGCACTGCGCTAATTACTTTGAGTGAATTATCTTCATTCAATCCTCAGTCTCTGTGAGAAACTGAGGCCATGAGCGGTCAGGGAACTTGCCCTTGGTCTGTGAGCTAGGATGCAGTTGGAAGCAGGAGGGCCATAGCCCAGCTGTCAGAGGGGCCTGGCCCTGGCCTCTCTGGATCTCAAGCCTTCCACCTATAAAACTAAGGGTGGACTAAATAATCTCAAAAGACTCCTCTATCACTGAGATTTCAGGCTTCTGTGAAATCAGGGAACATCCTCTTTGCCAACAAAACTAAATTTTCAAAGTCTTTTGTAATGCAGCTTACCTAAAAAGGACAAGGCTCCTTTCCTAATATTACTGGTAAATAAAGGTTTCAGTGTTTTGGTCGGAAAACCTAAGGGCACTAAAGAGCCCTATACAGCAGTGCTTGTGTTTAGGGATTGGGGGACGGGTAGGGGTGGTCGGGGAGAGGTAAGGGGATGGAGCAGCGGGAAATGTGCAGGAGGAGCCAGCTACTGGTTTCTGGAAAATCATGAAAGTTCTCTTGCTTGAAGTCATCAGTTCCACTAAACCAGGACCCCTGAAAACCAACCTTGTGACCTTTCTGCTGGGAATACTAAATGAGCCCCTAAGGTCTTTAGAAATATGGGACTTACAAATAAGGCCAAATATTTCACTTCTGATTCTGATGAAAGGTTTATGAGCCCCAGAATAGTTCAAGCACGACATGTCTGGATTGAATATTTGGTGTGCACTTAACACCAACGGGTTTCAGAGGCTTCGTGTTTCACAACCAAACTTTGGCAGAACTGTGTTAGTGACCTGATACCCATGGTAGGGGACATTTTCTCACTTCTCGGTGCCATAAATAGTGCAGGGTCCTGTCTGTGGCCTAAGCGAGTTAATTAGGCACATTAAGCTTCAGAGATTTGCCGGCATCGCTGTCCTTTGACTTTCTGACCATAGAAAATGAGGCTAAGGAGATGATGACATGCAGCAGACTGAGGTCCTAATAGGGTAATCATGGGGAGGAAGGTTCCAGAAAATGCCATCTAGAGATGCAGCTAGAGATGCAGCCGGTCAGGATCAGATTTCAGAGACCAGGCTCTCTTTACTCTGACATGCCGAACAAGGTCTAGGGTAGAACATGAAAATAGAGATACACGAGGGCATGGCCAGAAATAAGATCCTCTGAATCTCAGAGAAGATTCAGTTCCATGCGGAGATAAAAGAGCATAACCAGCCCTGATTTATCCTCAAATCACTATTTCATTGATTGAGATCTTTCCTTAGGAAACATACCCAAGGAATTAAAGGCAAGTGGCAGGAAGGCAATAAATACAACTGATTTCTTAAAAGTCAGACTTTGAATATGCATCGCATCTTCCAGTTTACAAAGCACTTTCTCCCACATAAAGTAGCCTGCTTAGCCATCAATGGCGAGATGAAAACTGGAGCCTTTTTATTCCCAGGCCCCTTCTTTCCACTGCTCCTGGCTGCTTTCCTTCTGTACTCAGTCAAGTACCTATTATGTATAAGAAACTCTGAGGAATACAGGGGTGCCTGGGTGGGTCAGTCAGTTAAGCGTCTGCCTTTGGCTTGGGTTATGATCTCAGGGTCCTGGGATCAAGCCCCATGTCAGGTTCCTTGTTCAATGGGGAGCCTGCTTCTCCCTCTCCCTCTGCCTGACACTCTTCCTACTTGTTCTCTCTCTCTCTGACAAATAAATAAATTTTTAAAAATTATTTTTAAAAAAGAAAGAAACTCTGAGGAATACAAAGATAAGTAAAATGATACAACCTCGTGGTTAAACTGAAGATCCACAGGAAGCACTGAAGACATAGAGCAGAGGGAGGGAGAGATTCTGTTGCTCCTGGTGGGAGGTGGGGAGGTCCTGAAGAAGGCTTCAGTTTTGAGGCTTCCTCAAAGGCAAAGAGCTGTCCAAGTGGAGGGTGGGCAGGAGGGAAGAGTATAGATGTACAAGGAGGGAAGGTGAAAATGGGAGAGCATTCCCGCATGCAGAACTGAAGCAAGGGCATGCCCATGACACTGGGTCTGACCATTCATCGGGCAGGGAAGGAATGTGGTTAGAGAGGAAGCTTGAAAGAGTAGTTGAGACCCAAATCCAAAGGCCTTTGAAGGGGATGCTAAAAAGTCTCAACAACACTTGAGAGAAGCCCTTTCTGGACCCCCACAACATGACTGTTAGGTTCCCTTCTGTCCTTTTTCTTCTCCATTTTCTTTAAAGAAGTTGGCTTCCTGGGTGCCTGGGTGGCTCAGTGGGCTAAAGCCTCTGCCTTAGGCTCAGGTCATGATCTCAGGGTCCTGGGATGGAGGCCCGAATCCGGCTCCCTGCTCAGCAGGGAGCTTGCTTCCTCCTCTCTCTCTGCCTGCTTCTCTGCCCACTTGTGATCTCTCTCTCTCTCTCTCTCTCTGTCAAAAAAATAAAATAAAATAAAAAATAAAGAAGTTGGCTTCCTAAATTCACAAAATCTCTCAGAGGTCATATCCTATTTTACATTAAGGAATAAATAATACTTTCAGAAAGCAAAGGCAACAAGAATGGAAGAAAGGGACAGAAATGATCTGGTTTCTCATTGGGCCCCTCAGCCTGGTTTCTCCAGGCATTGGAAAGAAGCAGAGTCCATTCTCCTGTGCAAACATGTGTCCTGCAGAGATGCTAGCAGGCCTGTCTGCCTCACCAGGTGTATCGCCCCCTGTGGCTACACTCCCTACCCATCCCTAATTCAAATAAACAGCTCAGAGTCAAAGCCAAAGAGAGCTCCCCATGCAGGGAGCCTGGAATCTGCCCAAGGGCCCACTGCACCCCAAATCTAGCAGGAGGTTGTGGCTTGATGGGCCCCCAGAGACCCCTGGTGAGAGGGGGAGGGCCCTCCCCTGGAATTCACCCAGTCAGCCTCAGCTGACTCCAGTCTTTAAATCCAAGATATTTGGTCTGGGGTGGAGTTTCTAGAAGCATTCAGACAAGTATCGGATTATACTGGTATTAAATTGTATCTGCATAAGTACTTGCTCTTTTTCAGAATCCTTCCACATCTAGTATCTTTCATGATCCCAAGCAGGACCCTCACAGGGCAGATGTTACCATTTTAACTTGGGGCCCAGATTACAGGAATCGCCTAAAGTCACACAGTGGAATTCAAACACAGCATATCCAATTCAAAAAGCATTGTCATTTTAATACTGTTCTTGAGCAATGATTGCCAAACAGTGGCTGGCCCTGACCAAATCCAGCCACGACCTGATTTTGTAAATAAAGATTTATCTGAACACGGCTGTGCCCATTCATTCAAGTAGTGCCTGTGGCTCCTTTACCTACAGCAACAAGGCTGAGTGCTTCCAACAGAGACCAAATGGTCCACAAAGCCTAAACTACTTACTACTATCTAGCTCTTTCCAGAGAAACTTTTGCCAACCCCTGTTCTGAAATATTATCGCTTTACCTTTAGAAATTGGAATCATCTGGTATAAACTCATTAGTAGGGCACCTGGGTGCCTCAGTGGGTTAAAGCCTCTGCCTTTGGCTCAGGTCATGATCCCAGGGTCCTGGGATCGAGGCCCGCATCAGGCTCTCTGCTTGGCAGAGAGCCTGCTTCCTCCTCTCTCCTCTCTCTCTGCCTGCCTCTCTGCCTACTTGTAATCCCTCTCTCTGTGTCAAATAAATAAATAAAATCTTTTAAAAAATAAAAATTAAAAAAAATAAATAAACTCATTAGTAGGACACAGGACAGTGTCTCTTAAAGAAAAGTGCCATTTACTAGCTCTATGGCCTTGAAGATACTTAATCGTTCTGAGATTTCATTTCCTCATCTGTAAAAGGGGTATATTAATAGTGCCTACTTGCCTTAGTCTGCTCTGGGTGCTATAACAAAATATCACTGGGTGACATTTTTAAGATTTTATTTTATTTATTTGACAGAGAGAGAGAGAGAGAGCACAAGTTGGCAGAGGGGTAGGCAGAGGGAGAGGGAGAAGCAGACTCCCCACCGAGCAGAGAGCCCCGATGCAGGGCTTGATCCCAGGACCCTGGCAGACACTTAACAGATTGAGCCACCCAGGCACCCCACAAACTGGGTGGCTTACACAGAAAATTATTTTCATGATTTGGGAGGCTGGGAAGTCCAAAATCGAAGTGCCTGTTGACTCTGTTTCTGGCCAAGACTCTCTTCCTGGATGGGAAATGGCTGCCTCCTCTCTGTGTGTTCACATGGCAGAGAATGTGAGGGAGAAAGAAAACTCTCTGAATGCCTCTTCTTATAAAGACAGTAGTCCTTTTGGATTTGGGCCCCACCCTATGACCTCGTTTAGCCTTCATGACCCTATCTCCAAATACCATCCCATTGGGGAGTAGAGTTCCAACATATGAATTTTGGGGAACACAATTCAGTCCATAGCTCTTCACTGGGTTTTTGCAAAGCTTAAATAAAGTAATACATGTTAGAAGAGTAGCTTAGGGTCTGGATTTTAATAAAAGTGCAATAACAGTAGTAAGTATTGCCTTTTGACTTGTTAACAAAATATAGAGAAAAAAATACAGTATTTGAAATCAGAAGAGTTGTCTACTTGATTTGAGCAAGTCACTCAGTCACTCTGGCCTCTGTTTTCTAATCAATTTGTTTCATATATTTAGTGTGTTGGCTTCTTTCCTATTGCCTGTCGCCTCATGATTGCAATATGGTTGCAGCACCTCCGGCGATTTCATCTACATTCCACAAAAGAAGAAGGTAGAGGTAAAGGCAAGGCATAGGCCTGCTAGGTTTATCTCTTTTTACCAAAAAACCTAAAGCTTTCCGAGAAACTATACAGCTGACTTCCATTTAAGTCTCATTGGCCATAATAGTGCCATATGGCTACCTTTATCTGGAAAATAACTAGGGCAAAGGGGTTTATGTTAGTGTCTGCCATAAAGTAGAAAGGTTTCCTGGAGCAAAATCGATATTCGCATGTTATTGTGGTTGTACTAGAGATGACAAGGCAGCCTTATTGCAGGGTCATCTAGGATTGTCATCTTTATCATATGTGGTCATTGGCAACCTCCATCAAGAGCATCCTGATCCACAAATTGTACCAAGAACTAACTTGGGAAAGAGAGGAAAGGAGACATTTACTCTTAGATAAATCTGAAAAGAAAAAAAAATTGCCATGGCATGTGCCATACAGAGAAACTAGCTTCCTCTATCAAGGTAGTATGGACAGCTCCATTCTGTTCACCTTCGTCCTCACATAACACCATTTTCAGAGACCATCTGAGCAGTCCCAAAAGAGACACGACTCACTCTTGGGTTCACATCAGTCCCTTACCAAGCCACAACGAGAAGTCTTAAGCCCTGACTGGTGACTTGTCCGCCCCCAAATACTAAAAGGCTTTTTAATGATGCAGGCAGGGTCACCTGGGTGGCTCAGTCAGCTTTCATCTCGGGTCATGATCCCAGGGTCCTGGGATAGAGTTCCTCCCCCCTCCCCACCACCCCTGCGTTGCCCAGCAGGGAGCCGGCTTCTCCTGGTCCTTCTGCCCCTCCCCCCGCGAGCGCTCTCCTTCTCTCTCAAATAAATAAGTAAATAAATAAAATCTTTTTTTAAAAGATAAAATGTTATAAAAAAATAATAATAATGATGATGCAGGCAGGCCCTAGACCTCAGCCAGAACATCTCATTCTCCACAAAGAGAAGATCAAGGTCACAGAGGACTGAGTAAGCATCATTTTAAAGCACAGAATCTAGGCAAAGTGGGGAATCTCCATGTCATGGGAGACAAAATGTCGAAATAACGCTGCAGACATTCCAAAAATTTCCCGTTCCTAAGGGTTCAAGTGGAGGTGGCCAACCTGATGTTTTTCTCTTTCATCTACTAGCGTAAGCAAACAAATCACCGACCAAGCCGTGTTTATTCCAGGAGGCTTCATGCAAATGTTTTAAAATTCAGATTTTGTCAAGCTGGTTTAACCAGGAAAGCCTAGTTGGAAGAATATGCTAATAAGTCATTAAAGAGCACTCATATCATGCCATATGGTACACTTGAAACATAAAACACTGGCCTCTATTCTTTGGGCAGGGTTGTTTGATAAAAGAGAGCCCTGGGGAAAAGAGTGTTGCTCGGTCCACCCTCCTTTATATGCTAACTCTTATTATAGGGGCTTGTTTGTTTTGATGAGTCTTGGCAGATATGTGTAAATGGCACTCCATTTGAGAAAGCTATTGCAGATAATGTGTTAATGTAAAATCCAAGCTGGCAGAAATATGCTTGCATAAACTCAGTTTCCAGGATGCCTTTTGTTTTTCTAATGATTAGTACAGTTTCGGATAATTATATTCTAAGCTTCCTATGCTGATGTCTGGTCTTCAAAATAATTATGAAAAAAGAAGGTATACGGTGGCCTACGACAGACAAACAGATTAGACTTCGAAACTGTGTGTTTAGTGGATGTCTTTGATATGCAAGTCAGGCGTAGGGAGACGCACATTCAGAGACTGAACTTGGCAGTGTGGGGCTTTAATTGCATTGTGGCCGGTGTACCACATTTGAGGCAACCACGGATGAATGCAGAGACCCAGCGTTCCCTCCAAACCCAACCCACAGCCTGTCAGTGCAGAGAGGGGACACGGACTTGGGGTCACCAGAAAGACTGTCAAAGTGAAGGGTATTTCATTTCAGCTCTGGGTTATTGAGGAAAATACTGTTTTGGAACTTCAGGGCAGGCCTTCTGCTTTTTAGTTTTGCTTGAAGCTCAGTGCCCAAACTCACTTCAAGGCCCCGGGCACTCAGATACTTGACGAATAGGCAAGTATGTTTGTCACAAGTCTCCTCTTGACTTATTGTATGGGGAAATTAGTTTTTAGTTATTTGGAAGAAAGATCTTCTCTCCTAGTCTATAGAAGCAAAAGATGAAAAAAGAGCAAGAGAACCACTGCCCAGCACTCTGCCCATAAGGGAAATAAGCGTCCTGAAAAGGTCTACACGCTGCGGTGCTTTCTGGACTGTGGTCTGTTGGGCCCAACATCTAGGCAGCGGCTCGAGGCAGGACACAGTAACAGCAAGATCTAAGACAGTGTTTCTGGGTTCCCGGATTGAAACAGATGCCAATTATTCGTCCTCACGAGTTTCATAAGCCTGATCTCATCAGTTAATAAGAAGTATGATTTTTATTTTTTTACGTCCATGATTACAATTTCTTTTTTTTTTTTTTTTTAAGATTTTATTTATTTATTTCACAGAGGGAGAGAGATCACAAGGAGGCAGAGAGGCAGGCAGAGAGAGAGGGGGAAGCAGTTTCCTTGCTGAGCAGAGAGCCCGATGCGGGCCTCGATCCCAGGACCCTGAGATCATGACCTGAGCCGAAAGCAGAGGCTTTAACCCACTGAGCCACCCAGGCGCCCCATGATTACAATTTCTAAGCAATGCCAACTTACCATTTACAGGCATTGCCTAGAAATTGTATGATAATTATATAATAATACAATAGTATTCTATATAACAAGAGTTATAATTATTTTATATTATAAATATATGAATTTGTATTTTATATTCTTATAATCATTCATATTATAATAATTATTTTAACTATATAGTTATGCCTATATAGTAACTATTCCACTTCCCCCAATAAATCATTAAGTGAAAAAGGAATTCGTGAAAGTGTGTCTAATATGACGTCATTTTATTATAATTATTTTTAATCACATCTGTATTATTGTTTTTTTTTTATTACAGATAGGATACATGCCAAACAAATTCAAACACAGAATGAGCTAGTACTAAATATAAGCTCTGGATAATCCCTTCTCGCCACCACTGTGAGGGCTCTGTCATATGGGATTTCTATGTTACACATTTCTGAGATGGAGGGGTTGTGTGTGTGTGTGTGTGTGTGTGTGTGTGTGTGCATGTGTGCCTTAATGAACACACAATGCTGTTATCTGAAAAAAAGGCGTATGAAACTTATTTTTTTACATTTTTTTATTGCTATCTTTTTAAATTCCAGCTAGTTAACATACAGTGTTGTATTAGTTTCAGGTGTACCATATAGTGCTTCAACAAAGAAGTACGCAATTTTAAAAGGAAACATTTTTCATCCCCAGTGCTGTTTGGAAAAAGCAGCAGAACAAAGAAATGACAATATTTTTTAAGTCATCAAAATTATTTATTAACCATCTGGGTAATTTGGATCCCTCCATTAACCCGGAGAGTTTAGCAGGGCATTCAAAAATCACAGAAACCTGAAGGTTTCTGCATCACCAGGTGCGTGTGACTCCTTAGAACACAACTGCAGGAACCAAAATGTTCCCGGATCCTGTGGCTTGCACCTTGCTCCCCAGGGAGACCAGCGTCCCTGCGGTCACACTCCGCATCACTGCATTCCTGGATCATTACAGCAGCCGCCTGCTGTCTCCCTGCCCAGTGGAGTGTCTATACAGAAATGGTGAGATGAATTAGTCTCCCTGTTTCTAGCCTCCAGCCCTGTTGATTCTTCCCATTCTTCGCTGCCAGATTCAGCTTAGCGGGCGGTGGGGGAGATGGCCAGAGCACAGTTTGGGAACCAGAGAGACCTCGGGGAAAACCCTGGGGCTTCTTGACTTACTGGCTGTAGACTTGCTTAAGTTAGAAAATACGCACCGCCACCTGTCAGTATCCTTGCCCAAAAAATGAACTTTGAAACCTGATTGAGCAGGCTGTCAGCGCCAGTTGATAGGACATCAAGGGACAGAGGAACATGTTACATGGAACAAGGGGACGTAGCAACAAAATTCGGCATGTGGAAAACTCCAGGGACAAAACCTGGTTTCTTCAACAACTGAATTCCAAGGGAAAAAAGGAGAGGGCTGGGGACTTTTTTGATTAAAAGGGACTTAAGAGACATAGCAACCAATTTCAACTTTCAGATCCTACTTGGTTTCTGATTGAAAGAAATTATTTTTCATTTGTGAGACAATCAAGAAAATGTGAATAGTGACTATTTGATGATGGTAAGGAATTCCTCTTAATTTAGGTATGATGGGGCACCTGAGTGGCTCAGTTGTTAAGTGTCTCCCTTCAGCTCAGGTCCTGATCCTGGGGTCCTGGGATCGAGCCCAGAGTCAGGCTCCCTCAGCAGGAGGTCTGCTTCTCCCTCACCCCTGCTTATGTTCCCTCTCTCACTGTCTTTCTCTCTCTCTCTCTCTCTCTCTCTCTGTCAAATAAATAAATAATCTTTAAAAAAGAAAGAAAGAAAGAAAGAACCAGAAAATAACTTCCAGCTTGAATAGAAGAGGGGAAACCTGTCCAGTCACACTTAAACCCTCAATTTGGGGAAAGGATGGAATGCATGAAGATGCTTTAATTTCATCTGAAAGAGAAAATATCTGCCAAATTTATCATCCTTACTTTGCTTATCTCACTCTGACCTCCATGTATGGAGAAGTCAAGAAATTTTCCAGGCCCTGATATCACTGCAATCATGGGCAAGATTGGATAAAATCAAGCGACAAGCTCAAGTGTCTGAGTATACACTCTGCGTCCCCAGTTACAACTAGGTGGAGAGGGAAAAGGGCAATTGAAGCACAGATATGGGTCCACGTGAACTACTAGTTTGACCTTAGCCCTACAATCATTTCAGAAATCAGCTATGCTTGTTCCAGTGAGATGTACTTCAAACCCCCCTAAATATTGTCTCTAAGGAGTCATGACTGCCTGAGTCATAAGGTGGCAAAGCCGTTCTGGAACATTCTGTGTTTGAGGAGTAAAAATTCCGCCCTTTTCTCCCAGGACCCCAGAGAGGCCTCCAGGCAGCCAACTGTCCCTTGACAGACATGATGACCTTGAGCTGAGTCTGAAGTTCCCATAGCTCTTTGCCATATAGTGATGAAGGAGAGCTCTGTGAAATGGGAATGTTTGCTTCACCACTGGACTCTAGCTATTTGGTCTTTTAATACTATTAACAACAGAGCCTTCTAAGCCTCTTACATGACACTGCTTCTTGGTGTCTGGCATGTCATGGGCATCTGTCTCCCAGTTTCCCTAAAGGCTCGAGGACAGAGAAGGCAGAACCTGAGGCAAGTTCTAATCCTTCTCCTGAGACAAATGCACAGGTGCATGCAAAACATCATTTCATATGTGTTTCTAACATTGAAATAACCAGATTATTCCCTCATCACTTCCACCAAACCTACTTCTTACCACTGGGGAATCGTGAAATACTATTTCTTCAAAAAATGACTATTTCTTCAAAAAATACTATTCTTCAAAGGCCGAAAAAGTTCCCAAACCAAGCCAAGTTCCTTCAGAACAGCTACCTTTCTCTTACACTGTAACAATTCTCCAACATTCCAGGAATGGCTCGAAACAATGATCAAGGTCAAGTGGCCTTTGTGAGAAGGTGGAGCAATCCTGGGTGATTTTTTAATAAGACAGTCATCACTTTTTCAGGGAGGACAAAAAAGCAGCACTCAGTAGACCACGGTGAGCGGAGCCCTCTAACACATGGTAGGGCTATGAAAGCACGGTTAGAAATAGAGTGATATTGATTTGGGGGTGCTTCCAGGGGGCAGATCAAGGGCCCTCCCCAGCTATAGTGTGTTCAGAGCTCGACCCCTTTTGCTCCCCAGTATAGTCCAAGAGAAGCGTTTTGGCAGCTCCAGTCAGTTATTAATGGAGTGCCAGACAAGGGGGCACAATTCGCAAGTCATTCTCTGCTGTGCCGAATTCCCCATCGTGAAATGGTGACTTGCTTCCTCAAGCACTAAATTCACAAAAGATTCATCCATATCCCTGTAGCCATGTTTTCACTGCAGTTCCAAAACAAAATCATCATGTTCCCTATTATCTTAACTGCCCATAGTTGATAACTTTCCTAATTAGCATTACACATGTTTAAGTCTCTCTAATTACTTAATGATGGTCACCAGGTAATCCATAATAGCAATTACATATCTGAACTGTCATGGACTATTGGACAAATATGTAATGGGGCATTTTAAAGGCATTTAAAATGTGATGCTAATTAGAAAGGTTATCAAATACGATACTTACCATAATGGGGAACATGTTGGAATTTTTGTGGTAAAAACAAGAAACTCGTGTTTATTAGTACTTAGATTTTATGAACGTAAGTAAGAATAAAATCAAAGGGTATGGAGAATTATCTGGAGTCAGAGACATAGATTTAATGCAAGATTCTCATTGTTTTATTTGCCCATTTATTAGAAAAGTATCAATTAATCACCTACTGAATTTCCCTGTGTATGCAAAGCTCATACCAAAAACTTAAGAAGAATATGCTGCTTGCTTATGCCCTGGGAAAGTATGAAATCTGGTTGGAGAGACAGGCCTTAGAGAAACGAAATTACCAGAGATCAATTAAATAATTATAATATTACCATCATAAAAAAAAAAGAAAGAAAACAATTCTGGGGTACCTGACTGGCTGAGACGGTAGAGCAGGGGTCTCTTAGTCTCAGAGTCATGAGTTCAAGCCCCACATTGGGCATGGAGCCTACTTAAAATTTTTAAAAAGGAGGATGCTGCCTGGGTGGCTCAGTCAGTTGAGTGTCTGACTCTTGGTTTTGGCTCAGGTGGTGATCTCATGGGTCAGAAGACCGAGCCCTGCCTCCTTCTAAAAATAAGTAAATAAACCTTTTTTTAAAAAAATTTTTAATTCCAATTATACAGAAAGCCTTGAAGAAAACATGACAAAGACTCCTGCATGAAACACATTTCAAGAAAATTCTTAAAAGGAGCAGGAGGTAGAGGTACATGTGTACTGACAGAACACCAAAGAGAGAGTGTTCTAGATTGAGATAATTGAGACTATGACATAAAAGCTCAAGAAAGGACACTGGGCTTAGCAATCAGAAACTTGGGTAGAAGTCTTGGTTCTGCTTCTCACCAGCATTTTGACCTTAAACAAAACAACCCCCATAATTCTTAATTTTTACACCAGTGAACTGAGAATGATAAAACCTATTTCATGCGTTAGTTCTAAAGATTAAATTAGGGAGCATATATGAAAGTATGGTGTTCAACAAAGTGTTTGACATAAAAGGCATGTAGATGCTCTTTAAACAAGTGAAAACAAAGTTGGAACCAGAAGTCAAAGCAGAGAGTGTGTTTAGGGAGCAACAAGTCTATGAGGTTATACACGTAGGGCTGGTTCATCAGGTAGCATGCTTTGAACACAAGGCTGAACCAGTTTAGGTTTGTTCAGAGCGACTATCAGGACCTATTGTCAGCTCCTGAATGGAGGTATAGGAATGTGACCTTGATACCGTCCAGACAATTATGGGAAGAATGGATGGAGAAAGGATCAACTGGAGATTGTAAACTAAAAGGCTGTTGGAGCATTTAGACATGGGGAGATAAAACACAAGAAAAGGTAGGCAGCAATCAAAGGAGAGACAGAAGGAGAAGGAAGAGATGAGAGTTGAACATGAAGTAATCTGTATAAAGTTGGTACTTAGCGCTCTCACCCTGGTCCAAATCACTACATCTCACCTATACCCTACAGTAGGATCCTCTGCGCTAGTTAGAAATGCTTTCAGCTACAGCTAGCAATTTAGCTGACTGTATGGGGGCTTAAATAATAAAGGCTTTTAGTTGTTTCCAAATCAAAAAGTCTGGACAATGTGGCTCCAGGGTTTTTTCAGTGGTTCCATATCTGTGTCTCTGTAACTTTCTGGGTCTTTCCCTCATGGTCACAAAATGGCTGCAAAACAACTCCGGATATCATTAGATTAAAGGCAGGAAGCAAGGGCACATGGCAATGGGGGAAACACCACACCAGCCAACCTCTCATAACATTTCATCAATAAACACAGTATCTTTTCCAGACACCTTCCAGCAGACTTGTTTTTGTGACCCGCTCAGATCCGGGTCACATGGCCACCTCTGGCTGCAATGGAAATTGGGAAAGTGAAAACTAGACTTTCAGACA
Source organism: Ailurus styani (assembly GCA_002007465.1). Classification (NCBI taxonomy): domain Eukaryota; kingdom Metazoa; phylum Chordata; class Mammalia; order Carnivora; family Ailuridae; genus Ailurus; species Ailurus styani. Next base: position 1,431,908 of record LNAC01000250.1, read on the forward strand.
GTGTGGTGAAAGGAGCAAAGAGACTAGAAGTAACTTTTATGTAGCCAATCAACAGTATCTGCCATGCCTTCCTAACTAGTTCCTTGCTTCTGGACTTCTCCTGTAGTCCATTCTCTACTCATCAGCCAAAGCGTTCTTTTAAAAATTTAACTCTGATTTTATTATTCCCGTATTTAACACTATAAAGATTTCCTATTTACTTAGATTAAGTCTGGATTCCTTATTTAGGCTACAATGCCCTACACCATCTGGGTCCTGCCTATCCCTCTCGCTATACTTCTCATGACCCCTCTCCTCCTAGCTCACTATTTCCTGATCACCATGACTATCAGTTCCTCCTCAGGGACTCTGCACCTGTTCCCAGTCTGGAGATGAATTCCCCTCCTCCATCTCACCCATGCTGCTCTCTCCTCAGAGAAGTGCTCTCAGACTATGCTATTTCAAGCCGGTCTCGTGGAAACAAGCCCCATTGTTCTCTTTGACCAAACCTTGTTTATTTCCTTAAGTATATTTATCACAATCTGTAATTTCATTTATTTTGCCTGTTTCCTTATTGTCTATCTCCCGTTTAAAATGTGAGCTCTGTGAAAGTGGATACCACCTTCCTGTTCACCCTTTCATGACCACTTCTTAGCACAGTGCCTGGCACATAATAGGTGATCAATAAATATTTGCTGAATAAATGGATGAGTGAGTGCATTGTCAAGAAATGGGTCTTAAATAATGAGAAGAGAAAGAAGAACCAGTGAAAGAGAGAGAAAGCGTGATCAGAGAGTTAAGAGAGAAATCAAAGGAGAGTGCATCATGTAGGCCAAAAGAGCTTGGGGTTGGGAGGGAGGGAGGATTCATCGAATTCAGATGCCATAAAAACAGCAAAGAGAGAAAGAGTTGAAAGTACAGTGGATTCAAGTAGGAGGGGGCCTGTGGTAAACTTGGGTTTAGAGGTTATACAAGGAGTGCACATTCTACCTCCTGCCTAAGAATTTCAGAATGAAAGTAGGACACAGTGAACTTGAAAGCAAGTGGTTTGCCTTCTTGCCAAGACACTATATAGTATCTTTTTTATGCTTCAGTTCTCCAGTGATGAAGCAGCAAGAGAAGTATCTTAAATCTTCCTCCCTACCTTGGTGGGACACCTCAAATAATTTAAGCACTCAGGATGCTATAAGACAAAATAGATTAATAATAATTATCGATAGATTAATAATAATAATCAGAAGACAGATGTGTTTCTGGAAAAGGACCCAAAACAAGCATGTTCATTCTTCCCCACTGGAATAACCACTGACTCCATACCATTCAACAATCTTCACCACGCCCTAAATCCACCCTGCCTTATATAACTTTCATACACAATTGTCAGGAGCGGGTTGGCAGACAAGCAACACAAACCAGTTATGAGTGAGGAGATTTTGAGAATTATTGCCCCCGTAAACTTCTCTTTTTCACTTAGCTGCCATGTGATAGGGTTCAAGTCATTACTAGAGGGAACAAAGACAATTCTGACTCACAGCCTATGAATCATATCATACCAGGGATGAAACTTCATAACATTTAGCAAAGAATATCTGAAGGAAATCAGAAACTTCCTGGTGGAGTCTTTCCAGAATTATTCTCATGGCACAAATCCATTTGACTATTTCCATTATCTGTCCATGAGCTTTAAAATATTATCCTACTTGCTCTTAGAAATAGCAGTAAAAACAAATGCCTTACTTTCTGTATATATGTTGCCAGAATGAACACGTAAACAAATGTCTTACCTTTTCATCCTCTTCAGAGCTGGATTTAGTTGGATATCACCAAAATGGTTTCTCGTGAATAGCCCAGTAGAGACGGGGAAGCAAGTGGATCAGAGGTTAGGTGACCAAGATTTTGCCTACTCTGCAACCATGAGAAAGCCTAGGAACCTCCTCTGGGTCTCAATTAAAGTATGGGTCCATCTAGACAGTTTCTTATTTAATTCTATCTAAAAATTAATAAGAGCACTTAAGGACATTCAATTGTAGCATGAAATGTTTTGTTGGAAATAAAACTGATTTTTTTTTTTCAAAATCAACAGGACAGGAAACAACAAGTGTTGGAGAGGACGTGGAGAAGGGGGAGCACTCTTACACTGTTGGTGGGAATGCAAGTTGGTGCAGCCACTTTGGAAAACAGTGTGGAGATTCCTCAAAAAATTAAAAATAGAGCTACCCTATGACCCGGCAATTGCACTACTGGGTATTTACCCCCAAAATACAGATGTAGTGAAAAGAAGGGCCATATGTACCCCAATTTTCATAGCAGCAATGTCCACAATAGCTAAACTGTGGAAAGAGCCGAGATGCCCTTCAAGAGACAAGTGGATAAAGAAGATGTTGTCCATATATACAATGGAATATTATGCAGCCATCAGAAAGGATGAATACCCAACTTTTGTATCAACATGGACTGGTCTAGAGGAGATTAAGCTGAGTGAAGTAAGTCAAGCAGAGAAAGTCAATTATCATATGGTTTCACTTACTTGTGGAACATAAGGAATAAAATGGAGGACTTTAGGAGAAGGAAAGGAAAAGTGAATTGGGGTAAATTGGAGGGGGAGACAAAATATGAGAGACTGTGGACTCTGAGAAACAAACTGAGGGTTATGGAGGGGAAGGGGGTTGGGGGCTGGGTGAGCCTGCTGGTGGGTATTAAGGAGGGCACGTATTGCATGGAGCACTGGGTGTGGTGTATAAACAATGAATCTTGGATCACTGAAAGAATAAAATGAAAAAAACTGATTTATTTTTTAATTTAAAAACTTAGTAGATGGACTCAAGAAGAGGATGGTTGGTCACTATAGGGGTGTGAATTAGAGGCAAAAAGAAGAAATAACCTCAAAGAATAGAACAAAAATTCAAAAGGTAGAAAATATAAGGGAAAAGGCTAAGAGTCTTAGGGGATATCTATTATGTAGATATGTGGAAGTTCTAAAGAGAGACAGACAGAGATGATGATGAACAAATGCAAAAAATGTTCCTTTGTCTGCAGCTTAAAAAGACATATCAAGTTTCTAGCAAGTTCGGTGAAAGAGGACACACCCCTAGGAATATCACTGTAAAATTCCTGAACACTAAGTATAAAAAGAGAAGCTTCACAGCTTCTAGATGGAAGTTGAGTTATTCGACTCAAAAAAGAGCTCTACTGACACCGATCTCCCCTCCACACAGGAAAGAGAACGAACATCACAGGTGTTTGAGGAAAGGGAAACTGCAACTTACAAACGCCTAAGTCTTTCTAGATCTCACTCACCTATGGGGGTGAAAGGAAGATATTTGCATATATAAAAGGACACAAAGAATATATCACCCATGCGTCTCATCTGAAGAAACGTAGTTTAGAAGTAAAAGTACTAACCCTCTCAGCCTAACCTAGAGATAAGAGCAGAAGAGAAGTGGGGAGGGAAGTACCAAGTACAGGATTTCAAAGATCTCATCCGGGAGAGGAAGGAGACAGAGAAAGGGGGATGCGCAAGTACTCCAAAGGTCTAATCTTTGGGAGTGGGGGATATCAAGAGGAAACAGTATTTTATCAAGGAACAGAGTAGACATCTTGCTTCGAGTAATATTAGAGATACTCGTGTGTGATTATGAATGCTAAGAAAGGACAGAGACCAGTAAAAAGGTCAATCAAATGTGGTTCCACCTTATTCACAAATGAAGAAAGTCACATTTCAATCATTTTTTTAAATACCATTTTCATCTATGAGATTGGCAAAACATGAAAAGTGTGATAATATCCAGACTGGCCATCAGGGACAGTGGGGGTGAGGAGGTATCCCTACACAACTTCTGATGGGAATATAATAAATGTAATCATTTTGAAGGGCAATTTCCATTACCTAGCAAATGTAAAGTGAGCATACTCCATACCAAATCACCCCATTTGTATTTTTAAATGCATATATATGAAATATATATTATTTATGAGGATACTAAGAAACTCTTAACAGTGGTTATGGGAGGCGGTCAGAGCTTGAGAAGGGAATTCATACTTTTCACTTTCTGCACAGATTTTCTTAAATACATAAAACGAGTTCATCAAAAATGTACATGTCCTTTACCCACAGATTCCATTTCTAGGAAGTTACTCAGTCATCAAACACTATACCTGCACAAGTGTGAATAGATATTGGTATAATGAGCATTCCTGTGCATGGATTTGCAATGAAAAGAAGAAAAAAAAAAAACTACTAGAAATGACCAAAATGTCCACTAATAGGGAACTGGTTAATAAATATAGGTACATTCTTTCAATGGTGTGTAATGCAACCATCAAAAAGAATGAAAGTGATCTATATCAATAGGTGTAGATGTAGAAAGATGAAGTTTAAGACCTTGTTTGCTAAACCAAGCAAATTGCTAAACAGTATTACAATCATATTTATAGACAGAGTTTTTTCAAGGACATATGTATATATGACAGTAAACATTTATGGCTAGAAACTTTACCCTCGTTTTCCTCTGGGTGGTAGAAATGAGGATTGAGAATGAGGGAGATAGACTTCTGTTTTTTCCCGTATATGCTTCTGACTTTTATATAGTTTTAATTTTTTCCATGAACATATACCTTTTTCTAATTTAAAATATCAGTTAATTCTTAAAAGTATAATAAATTGTATGTGTATCTGTATATGTATTCTCATACACACAAATATATGAAACTGTGCCCAAATACTCCATTATAAATGCCACATGGTATGAAACCTCAAAATGCTGATTACAAAAATACTATATTACCACATGGTGCCTTTGTTAAATAATTTGCACTTAATTGTCAAGTATTTTTATCTTGGCATTTGGGGATCCCTTTTCACACCTTCTGTAACTAATTACTCAACACTAATTGTTTCTCTTAGAAATGTGTTGCCCCATTGGGAAGCCCAATTGCAGGGCACATCTACTGTACAGGATAAAATCCCTTTCTCCCCAAATCTTCACTATTCTGCATGGCATTTGAGAAACATTTAAGCTATAATATCTAGAAATGAGAAAATCAATGTAATGTGCTATGTGTGAAGTCCAGCATCTTGAAAATCTATTGCTCAGCAGTTTCATCATTAATCGTATCGATGTAAATCAAATCTTCTAACAAGAAGGATAATTACAAAAATCTGGCTGGATCTGTTATAAGCAAATTTTTATTTAAAAAGGTGAATGTCCATTACTAAAGCAGCCTTATCTGCATATTCAAGAAAGTTATTTCTTAGCAGCTTTCTAATACAAAATATTTGTCACATTTCTTTTTTTTTAAGATTTAATTTTATTTATTTTGACAGAGAGAGATCACAAGCAGGCAGAGAGGCAGGCAGAGAGAGAGAGAGGAGGAAGCAGGCTCCCCGCTGAGCAGGGAGCCCGATGCGGGCCTCGATCCCAGGACCCTGAGATCATGACCTGAGCCGAAAGCAGAGGCTTTAACCCACTGAGCCACCCAGGCGCCCTGTCACGTTTCTCTTTTGCAGTCTGTGAGATTCCACACATCTTGCTCATGTCTTTCTCCAATGGGACTCTTACCTTCAGTGATGAAAGATAAATGTCATTGACAACGAAGAGGAAAATGTTTTACGCACAGAAGTGGAAGGGTCCTTTAATGGCATGATAAGCTCAATGCTCAGAATAGAGATAAATCTTTAGAAAATTAGGTTCTTTCATCTAGTTATTTTCTAGAGGTCTTTTTAGGATGTCACAAATGAAGAGCAAGCAAATAAACTTTCTTCTTTCTTTTCACTTACGTACTTGCTTCTTGCCCTCATGAGCAAAGAGGTAACAATCCAACCAAATCTAGCATCTAGTTTATTTGTTATTATTGGACACCACCAAGTGCCTACAGAAATCAACTAGGCATTCAAAAATGTTTCCAAATATTTGGGAACCACTCTCCAAAATACAGACCAAGACGGTCTATAATAAACTATGATTCAGAGGCAAACTTGCTGGACTGGAGTCACATGACCCGGGTGCAAATTCCAGGCTTCTCATTTTCTGCTGCTGGGTGCTTTAGAATACCACAGGCATTCTTTCTGAGCATCGCTTTCCTAGTTTGTCAAAGAGAAATAACTATGCCTATCTTCCATCAGAAACATTCAATAACTATTTGTTGACTCCACAAAAGCAAGATTATGTGGAGAAACAGATGAAATAACGAACTTGAAGTCACAGCAGGTAAAATAGAGTCTACAAAGATTAGAGGATTGTGTCATTACTGCCAACAGAGGCAACTGAATACAGCAATTAGATTTTCCCGCCCCAGCACCAAACTGCCTGAATTCCTGCCTTTACCTCTAACTTAAACCCTCCAAGCTTCATCTGTTAAAATGGCGATAATAACCTTTCTCTTTTCATAAGCTATGGGGAGGACTAAGTGGGATAATGCTCGCAAGCATTTATTTATTTATTTATTTATTTATTTATTTATTTATTTAAGATTTTATTTATTTATTTCACAGAGGGAGAGAGATCACAAGGAGGCAGAGAGGCAGGCAGAGAGAGAGAGGGGGAAGCAGGCTCCCTGCCAAGCAGAGAGCCCGATGTGGGCCTCGATCCCAGGACCCTGAGATCATGACCTGGGCCGAAAGCAGAGGCTTTAACCCACTGAGCCACCCAGGCGCCCATTTTTTTTTTTTTTTTGCTCGCAAGCATTTAGAACAGTATCTAGCCCATGGAAAGTACTCAGTACATGTTTGCTATTTTTAGTAATGACATTAAATCAGCTTTGAAGTGTGATATTGAGGACTAACTCTAATGCCAGCACCAGATCAGACCTTCTTCCCTGTGGGGTCTGGAATTGCTGATTGTCTACATGCCCTATGTTTTGTCACCTTGAGCAATGACCCCTCTGGTTCCTCTCACTGCACACATCTAACAGAATCGTGGAAATTTAAATACTGGTAGTTCCCCCAAAAGCTTTCAACTGCCTACGTGCTATAGGAGACATTCTGAACCAACCCTTTACAAGCACAGCCCAATTCAATGTAAACAGAAAAATGAACATGCTGAGCCCTGGCACAGTGCCAGTAATACACCAATATCACCCACATCTCTAGGAAAAGTGCTTTTCCAGAGTAGTAGAAAAATATAGTGCAAATTTGCTGTGATTCTTAAGATGTTTGGAGTCATGGATTCTTCTGAGTGTCTGATAGAAAGTATGCTCTCTCCCCAGAAAAAAAAAAAATGCAATGCCCATATGTGCAAAAATTTCACATATAATTCCAGGGAGATTAGGTGTTCCCTGAAGTTTTAACCTCAGTTTAAAACGTACTTGTACACACACCAAAAGATATTTTTTTACCTTTTTTAAAGATTTTATTTATTTATTTATTCATTTTTTGACAGAGAGAGACATAGCAAGAGAGAGAACACAAGCAGGGTGAGTGGGAGAGTGAGAACAGGCTTCCCGCAGAGGAGGGAGCCCAATGCGGGGCTCGATCCCAGGACCTTGGCATCATGACCTGAGCCAAAGGCAGACGCTTAACTACTAAGCCACCCAGGTGCCCCTATATATATATATATATATATATATATATATATATATATATATGTACATTTTTTTAAATTTTACTTATTTATTTGAGAGAGAGAGAGAGCACAAGCAGGGGGAGTGGCAGGCAGAAGCAGAGAGAGAAGCAGGCTCCCTGCTCACCAGGGAGCCCTATGCGGGACTCGATCCCAGGACCCTGGGATCCTGACCTGAGCTGAAAGCAGATGCTTAACTGACTGAGCCACCCAGGTACCCAAAAGATATATTTTTTAAAGAACAATAGAGATGAAAAAATTTTAAATCTAAAAAGAACACCAAAATATTTCATTGTTTCCTTTGATGAACTTGTACTACTTTTATTACTTTTTAAGTTTAAGTATATTAATATTACACTGTACAACACAGAACAGATTTGGTTTGTAACCTAAATTTGAACTAGATTCAAAGGTAAAAATTCTTACTCAATGTTTGGAAATACATAGGTGAGGTTATTGATACAAGTAGGGTGAAATTCAAGAGAAGCTTCAAGGAAGTGAGGGAAGAGTTCAACACTCATTTCTTTTTTCAAGATTTTATTTTATTTTTTAAAGATTTATTTATTTATTTGAGACTGAGCGAGCAAGAGAGAGCAGAGCGGGGTGTACGGCAGAGGGAGAGGCAGACTCACCGCTGAGCAAGGAGCGCAATGCGGGCTCCATCCCCGGACTACGGGATCATGACCTGAACCAAAGACAGACGCTCAACATCCTGAGCCACCCAGGCACCCCTAAAGATTTTATTTTTAAGTAATCTCTGCACCCAACATGGCCTCATACTTACAACCCTGAGATCAAAAGTCACACGCTCTACCAACTGAGCCAGAGAGGTGCCCAACACTCATTTTTATTCAGTAGGCGGTAACTTCTGAAAGATGTGGGGGATCTGGATCCGTGAGGAAGGAGGATTGCTGATAATCAGTATCCATGGAGATGGTAACCATAGCAATGGAGCCTTGTCTTCCCATTTTCAACCCCAGTTCTGAACCAGTCGACACTGGGGGAGTGAATGGGCAGGGAAAGAACACAGTCCTCCACCCTGCGTGGGATTCCCAAGGGCTCAGGGTTCAGCTTGGCTGTGAGTCATAGCCAGTCAGAAAGACGAGGAGAAGGTCAGGTTGGCCTTTAAAAACAGAGCACATCACAACATGCATTTACCCACAATATTCGCCACCCCATGGCCGTGCCAGTACCAGCAAAGGCTGGTCCAGGTACAAGATCAGTCTATAAATCAGCTGCTGGGGTGAAGGACAGGCATAAAAAAAAAAAATGTGAGCAAAGCAAAAACTGAAATAAAGGGAGGTCCTATTTGTGCAGACTTTCATAACTAAGTACTTTCCTTAATTAAACTATGTCATTGATTACTTGGTCCTCACTACTACCCTTCCAGATATTAATAGAAGGCATGGCAATTCTCAGCCTTCTCTATTAAGTGTCCCTGCCTGTGGAGACTGAACTTTGATCATGAAGATCTTAGGAAGCTGTTCAAAACAGTCCACCAGAGCCATAAAATTTCTTTGTAGTTCTTGCATTCTCACAGATTGCTCTTAAAATCATGCAAATTTCATATTCTAGCCAACAGCATATGTTTGTTCGTTCAAAATTATTACACCTATATTTTTTAACAAAATGAATGTTTGAACATTTCTGCTTATTTGAGAAGTAAAGAATCAGACATTAAATTTTCTCCATTTTACAAATGAGAGCCATACAGCTATTTGGTGGAAAAGCTGAGATTAAACATGCAATTCATCCCAAACTGGCAGCATTCTTTCTATGATTACACGTGGTGAATGAGGAGAAGGCAGAGGGATGGGGAAAGTAAAGGACTTCTTGGTAGAAAGTCTATAGTCCAAAAGTGGAATGGTCAATGAGGGATTTGTTGAAGGCTTTTAAAGGACTAATAATGAAGTTGTCAACCAGGTACACGATAGTTCCCAAACTCTCAGCACCTCAATTTCCTTATATATAAATTGGAACCAATAACATTGACCTCCTAGGGTTGTTGCTAGGGTTAAATGAGGAAATCTATGGAAATGCCTCAGCCTGGTGCCTGACCCATGGAAGGACTTCATTAAAGAGTAGTCTTGGGGGCGCCTGGGTGGTTCAGTCAGTTAAGTGGCTGCCTTCGGCTCAGGTCATGATCCCAAGGTCCTGGGATCAAACCCCACATCAGGCTCCCTGCTCAGCGGGAAGCCTGCTTCTCCCTCTCCCTCCCACTCCCCCTGCTTGTGTTCCCTCTCTCACTATGTCTCTCTCTGTCAAGTGAATGAATAAAATCTTAAAAAAAAAAATAAAAGATAGTCTTGGTTTTCCTTGGTCAAGTGGACATCTTTACCTGTACATCTCTTAAGCACCTTAAATTGAACATTTCCCAAACCAGATTTATCATTCTTTTCCTCACCTTTCCCCTTCCTCTAACTTCCAAGAGAAATTGTTCCCCTTCCTGTGTAGTCTCAATTGTGGTTAATGGCTTCACCATCTACCCAAGTTAGAGCCTCAAAGTCACTGTGGGGATGCCTGGTTGGCTCAGTCAGTGGAGCATGAGATTCTCAATCTCTGGGTTGTGGGTTCAAGCTCCATGTTGGATGCAGAGATTACTTAAAAATAAAAATCTCTATTATATATATATAATATAAATATATGTTATATATAAATCTATTTCATATATTACATATATATATACACAATAAAATCTTTCAAAACAAAAACAAAGTCATCCTGAAAGTCTCCCTTTGTCACCCACCACACCCACACTATTAAGAAATTCTGAGCATTCTACCTCCTAAATATATATGGAATTTATTCCCTCAGCTCCTTTGCTACTGCCTTTCTCACCTCCTGGACAACTATAATAATTCCCAACTGATTTCTGTCTATTCTCTACCCTGCTGACAGTGAATGTTCTGAAACACAATCTGATGATTTCGCTACAAGATTAAAAGCATAGAAAATCTCAAGTTATCTTCTATAAAAAGCCAAAGTCTCCTCACAATCTAGACCTAATGTACTTTTCCAGCTTCTCAACTTCTCCTACAAAGACACACACGCATGCACACACACACACACACACACACACACACACCCCTTAGAACCCTGCCCCACAGACACTTGCAACATTTCTCCTAATACCTAGAATCCCCATCCTCTCTATATTACTGGGAAATGCCTACTTATCCCTCAAACCCGGAGAAAAATGCCAAATCTTTAAGAAGTTTTCCCAACCCTTAAATGCTACTCTCGCCAAAATCATCTCCTATCTGGTCTCATCAAATTTCCTTCTTTTTTTTTTTTTTAAGATTTTATTTATTTATTTGAGAGAGAGAGACAGTGCGCACAAGCGTGGGGATGGGCCTAGGGAGAGGGAGACGTAGATTCCCCACTGAGCGCCAGGCCAGGCAGGATGGAGAGCTGGACAGGAGGCCCAATGCAAGGACCCAGAGATCACAACCTGAGCCAAAGTCAGATGCTCAATCTACTGAGCCACACAGGCACCCCAACCACATCTACCTCTAACCTATTCTTATCTGCGCTCCATGTTGTAGCCAGAGCTTTCTCTTCAAATGCAAATCCACCCTGTGTCAGCCTCTCCTCCTTTTTATTTATTTATTTATTTATTTATTTTAAGATTTTCTTTCTTTTTTTTCTTTTTTTTCTTTGACAGAGAAGGAGAGAGCTCAAGCAGGGGGAGCGGCAAACAGAAGGAGAGGGAGAAGCAGGCTCCCCAAAGAGCAGGGAGCCCGATGTGGGGCTCCATTCCAGGACTCTGGGATCATGCCCCGAGCCGAAGGCAGATGCTTAACCAACTGAGGCACCCAGGCACCCCACCTCCCCTTTTTTTCTTTTCTTTTTTTTTTTTAAGATATTATTATTTTATTTGACACACAGAGAGAGCACAAATAGGGGGAGCAGCAGGCAGAGGGCTCTCTCCCTTTTTTAAATGGCTTCTCATGACCAAGTCCCAAATCCTGACCTAGATCTACACAACCCATTTCCATAGACACATTCTATGTCTCTTTCCCACTAATTCTCTGTGATCCAACCACACGTCTTCTTTCAGTTCCTCAAACACATCAATGTCATTCATACAGCAAAGTGTTTGAATATGTGCCTCCTTCTCCTTTGCTTGTTAAACTTACTCATCCTCTAGAACTCAACTCAAACTAGACTGTTTCTGGGAAGCCTTCTCAGACCCTCTGCCCTAGGCCAATCATTGTATTCCCACCACCTAGCATAGTGCCTGGCATATGCAAAGTATTTAGTAGATATTTGTTGAAATCCCTCTTCTCCACATCCCTAACCCTTACTAGTACCTTGGCATTCATCACACTGCAATAGAAGTATTTATACTAGACTGTGTGCTCTCAAAGGATTTGCCAAATAGTGTCTCTCTCTGTCTTTTTTCCTTTCTTCTTCTTTCTCCTTCCGTTTCCTCCTCCTTCTCCCCAGTATCCCCTCACGTATCCTCGTGCTTGCTGGCTCCTGGTTGACAATGTCAAAATGTCAGTCAAAAGAATAGACCCTAACAACAATATAGTTTACAGATGACGTGGAGAAAGTCCACGTCACCATTATTTGTTCTAAACAGGGATGATTTTTACAAACTTTTCCATGGACCAGGGCTCTCTAAAATAGTGTGGGAAGGGAACATGCCATCATATTTCCCTGAGAAAGAGAGCAAGCATGGGGAATAATTCTGTTGCTTTGGACCAGGAAAATCTGCCTCAGTGAATAGATCCTGCTGCAAAGATATTTTTAAATGGCATCCACAAGGATGTTAGGAAAGAGGGTCTGTTATTTTCTCAGCAGGAAAAACACTGGGTTAGAGCATCCTGTTTAGCAAACATACTCTGTTAGACTGTAGAATACAATATTTCCATTCTGATTTCAGTATTCTAGATCAGCTTCTAGATGGCACAAGTGCAATTTATTTCTACCTAGTTCCCCATTTTCACAAAAAAATTCCACAAACACTAAAGGACAGCATGGTCCTCTGAGATACATGACATTAGCCAAGGCTAGAATGAAAGGAGAAACCGAATCAGGTACAATAAGAACAGAAGAGAACTCAAGGCCATAGATGTTCTACTTTTAAGAAAATGGCAGGTCTGTGCCAAAGACTTTCCTTCACTTACCAATTGCAGAAATGTTTATTGAGCTAGCTAGGACATACTTAATATTTGGTCCCTGTAGCAATTCCTTCTTTAAGGTCTTCCTAAGAACAACCTCCTAGAGAGGAAGGGAAATCCATGCTATAAAGGGCATGAATGCACAGAAGTGAAATTGGTTCTCATCAGAGCTGGATGAGAACTTGAAATTCACTTAGGCTATTGGCCTCCTTTTATCATCAGTAGTAGAAGTAAAATTCCTCCCATGTTTCAAGAGTAGTAGGAGAGAAGTCCCAAATCAAGACAAGTAAGGATGAGCACACTCCACTCTGTTTCTCCTACCGAATGCAGCTATAAAACCTGGTCATAATTTCGGGATACTGAAAAGTAAATAGTAGTAGGCAAAGAGGAGAAAAAGAACATAATTCAAAATACCACTGAATGGGTGATAAGCCTCCTATTTTTCCTCTGGTATTCCTTAGCCTGTAGTCAAGACAGCCAAAACCCAGAGTGGGTGCCAGGGCACTGACAAAGACAGCTCCCGGAGAAGCCTCTAGCATGGCTTGAGAAACATAAAAGGGGACTCATAACTTTCAAAGGCAATGAAGATGGGCGCCTGGGTGGCTCAGTGGGTTGAAGCCTCTGCTTTCGGCTCAGGTCATGATCTCAGTATCCTGGGATCAAGGCCCGCATTGGGCTCTCTGCTCAGCGGGGAGCCTGCTTCCTCCTCTCTCTGTCTCTCTGCCTGCCTCTCTGCCTACTTGTGATCTCTCTCTCTGTGTCAAATAAATAAATAAAATCTTTAAAAAAAAAAAAAACAAAGGCAATGAAGAAATTGCCCCTTTTTTCTTTTTTTGCTTTCTTCCTCCATTTTCTCATGCCCCAGCCACCCCAAGTGAACCCAAAGTGGTGGCAGCCGTGTTAGCCCCTGTGGCAATAGCAGAAGGCTTTAGGTATCTAAAAATCTAAAGAAGATTCTCTCTGATCCAAGAAACTATGGTCCAAAGGAGGTGATGTGAACTTCCAATACTTTATTTCTTTTTTTTTTTTAAGATTTTATTTATTTATTTGACAGACAGAGAGAGATTACACGTAGGCAGAGAGGCGGGGGGAAGCAGGCTCCCCAGTGAGCTGAGAGCCCGACATGGGCCTCGATCCCAGGACTCTGAGATCATGACCTGAGCCAAAGGCAGAGGCGTAACCCACTGAGCCACCCAGGTGCCCCCCAATACTTTATTTCTCTCTCTGATCTTGCTGCTTGGCTCCAGACACTGGCACAGTCATAAGAAGTATATGGCAAGGCAGGATAAATAGAATCCCAGTCTTCTGGCCAGAGGACTAAAAAGGTGAGCTTCAGGGAAACAGAAAGTTCCAGACAGATTGCAGAGAGAGTGGAGCTTGGGAAAGTGATACCATAAAGCTTTTTAGAACTCCTGAGCTCACCTCTCCCCTGTGTCTGTGTGAAGCTGACCTTAAACAGCTAATGAAAAACTCTGAGAACTGAACTAAGTAGATAGACCACTGCCCAGGTGCCAGACTGGTCACTGAGTGGCACACATGTGAGACAGATCTAAATAGCCCTACAAAGGCTCTGAGAATGGTACTGACATTGAAACCACAACCTACATAAGACTAGTCAGAACTTGGAACCTAAGTACGACTGGATTGATTGATACAAAAAAAAAAATGTCCAGGATACAATCCAAAATTACTTAAAATCTGAAGAACTAGGAAAATCTCAATTCATATAAGAAAATGCATTACTGGGGCGCCTCGGTGGCTCACTCGTTGAGTGTCTGCCTTTGGCTCAGGTCATGATCCCGGGGTCCTAGGATCAAGCCCCGTATCGGGCCCCCTGCTCAGCAGGAGGCCTGCTTCTCCTTCTTCCACTCCCTCTGCTTATATTCCCTCTCTCTCTCTCTCTCTCTCTCTCTCTCTCTCTGTCAAATAAATAAATAAAATCTTTTTAAAAAATGTTGTGGGCACCTGGGTGGCTCAGTCGGTTAAGTGGCTGCCTTCGGCTCAGGTCATGATCCCAGGGTCCTGGGATCGAGTTCCTCGTCGGGCTCCCTGCTCTGCAAAGGGCCTGCTTCCCCCTCCCCCTCTGCCTGCTGCTCTGCCTACTTTTGCTCTCTATCTCTCTGCCAAGTAAATAAATAAAATCTTTTTTTAAAATGTTGATAATACTTATTTAAAAAAAAGAAAAGGCATTACCAAACCCAAGATTAAACAGGTACTGGAATTACTAAAAAAGACTTTAAAGTAACTTAGATACAGATGCTCCAAGAAATAGGGTAAACTTTAAGAACTTGTGGAATAATACAAGGAGGTCTAACATTCATGTCATCAGAGTCCCAGAGGAGAGGAAAAAGTACAGTGTGTTCCGCTTGCATGAGATACCTAGAGCTGGGGTGCCTGGGTGGCTCAGTGAGTTAAAGCCTCTGCCTTCTGCTCAGGTCATGATCTCAGGGTCCCGGGATCAAGCCCCACATTGGGCTCTCTGCTCAGCGGGGTGCCTGCTTCCTCCTCTCTCTCTGCCTGCCTCTCTGCCTACTTGTGATCTCTCTCTATCTGTCAAATGAATAAATAAAATCTTAAAAAAAGAAAGAAAGAAAGAAAGAAGGAAAGAAAGAAAGAAAGAAAGAAAGGAAGGAAGGAAGGAAGGAAGGAAGAAAAGAAATAGAAAAGAAAACCGAGGAAGAAAATCTTTGGCTTAGCCAAAACTAAACCATAAAATGGGAAAATGAAGCACTACCTCCTAATCATTGACTCCAAACTTCACCCTCTTTCTGCTAGTGAAAATAATCCAGAATGTGTATTTATAAAATCTAAATGTGACCATTTACCAGTGATCCCACCACCAACTGTCAAATTTTTTTTACATCTCATTTTAAAAATAATTTTTTACAAGTATGATGTTTAGCCATTCACTCATCAAATATTAAAGACATTCATCTTCTAGGCACTATCCATTTTTTTAAGATTTTTTTAATTTTTAGGGGCACTTGGATGGCTTAGTTGGTTAAGAATCTGCCCTCAGCTCAGGTCATGATCTCAGGATCCTGGGATCAAGCCCCACATCAGGCTCCCTGCTCAGTGGGGAGTCTGCTTCTCCCTCTGACCCTTCCCCACTCATGTTTTCTCTCTCTTTCTCTCTCAAATAAATAAAACCTTTTTTAAAAAGTTTTTTTAATCTTTAGGGGTGCCTGGGTGGTTCAGTGGGTTAAGCATCTGCCTTGAGCTCATGACCCCAGGGTCCTGGGACCAAGCTCCACTTCCGGCTCCCTGCTCGACAGGAAGCCTGCTTCTCCCCTTCCTCTTTGCTGGTGCTCTCTGTCAATCTCTCTCTCTCAAATAAATAAATAAATAAAAATAAAGTCTTTAAATATATTTTTTTAAATTTTTAAGTAATCTCTACATCCAATGTGGGGTTCGCACTCACAGCCCCAATATCAAGAGTCACATGTGCCGCTGACTCAGCTATTCAGGTGCCCCTGGGCACTGTTCTTTAATATACATTTAAGAAAAATAATCTATATGTTGAGTATTTAATATCTAGCATCAAGCCCAGGAAGCAAAGTACTAAAGATGAAAAAATAAGAAACAAAAACTAAAGAAGAAATGGAAAATACACTCTCTTTAGGCCTAGATTTCCAGATCTAGCCAGGTAAATTATTCAACAGCCTAAAGGATCTGAGATACCCCAGCAAGGTAAGTTTTAGGACTTGCTATAAAGGATTAAGACAGAGGACAAGCATTTAACTTTAATTCAAACATGATCAATGCTTTTTCTCCTATTCTTTTAAATTAAGTAGGCTCCATGCCCAACATGTGGCTTGAAATCATCACCCTGAGATCAAGAGCCACACGCTCTACTGACTGAACCAACTAGGCAACCCTCTCCTTTTTCTGACTTAAGTCATTAACTTACTCTTCCTGGGCTCAGTTTCCTCCTCTATAAAAATTCAAGCCTTAAGAAAGTCCCTTCTAGCCATGTGTCCATAGCTTTATGATCCAAATCAGCTGCACACTAAGAATGAAGTGAGAAATCCAATCTGGAAACTTCTGGGGCTCTCAAAACTATGGAAAGTATATGTGGTGCCCCTTCATACACTAATCAAGTTCAGGCCAGTATCTGTGGTCCTGTGACAGCCTGGACAGGATATTTTTTAAAGGTTTTATTTATTTATTTGACAGAGATAGCACAAGTAAGCAGAGCGGCAGGCAGAGGGAGAGAAGCACGCTCTCTGCTGAGCAGGGAGCCTGATGTGGGGCTCGATCCCAGGACCCTGGAATCATGACCTGAGCCGAAGGCAGCTGCTTAACCAAGTGAGCCACCCAGGCACCCCTGGACAGGATTTGAGTAAGGATGGAGGCAGTGTGGGTGGGGAAGGGGAGCCTATGGCTGCTCTCCAGTGTAAAAATCTCGAATGTGCCAGTATCACTGAGGAGAAGTCATCTAAATCTAGTGCTTTTCAAACTGTGGGTCAAGACCCTCTAATAAGTCAGGAAATTTAGTGGGTCACCAGCTTGTTTTGGAATGGAATGGCATTAAATGGAATGGAAAGGAAACCATCAGAGTATATGAGTAAATATAAATATTGTTTTAGCAAACTTTTGTGTGTGTGTGTGTACTGGGTCATGATATGTCTTTATTATGAGAAACATTCGAGAGTTTGGTAAACCCAGATCTAGTTGTGTGTGGAGGGAGGGGGATAAGAGGAAGGGCCTTTCCAGGCCAGGCACAGGCCTGAGAGAGGATGGGGAACAGAATGAGATTGGAATTCATCCCATGGCCCCAACCCCCGCCTGATACTCAGGATCTTTGAGAAAAGGGAAGAGGAAGGCCTCCCGTATCCAGACAGTGGCCCCGGTCTGTTTGTGGAGCTCCCTGGGCACTGGCCTATGGTGGTGGCCTGGCTTTTCTGTGTATTTCTCACCCAACAGTTCACTATGCAGAACCAACCAGGGCTTCCAAAGTCTTTACACCAGCTACTGTGCCTCACATCACCTTGATATTCCAAAACTCAAGATGATCCACATGGGGTTTTCAACTTATCTGTGTAGTAATACAATTTGCAATTCTCACTCTATTCTTGGTATACATCTCCTTCAGGGAAGATTATCCCTGTTGATACAGTCTGCACTTCAAAGCTTCCTACCTTATCTGCAGGTACAGGAATTGTTAGAAGGGTATGTGTTACTAATTACTCAGTCTTTAGGGGATGGGGGTGGGTGCAGGAAGGTGGTGGCATTCCTGTCGATTTTACATCCCTTATTACACAGGAGCTAGGTAGGTATTCTTCCTCAAAGAGGACCCTGAGGTTGAGGAGGTTAATTTTCACACACAGCTAATAAGTGGCAAAGGGGGATTTGAACTCAGGCTTTCCTTGTTTCAAAGGCTACACTTTGGGAAGCCTGGGTGGCTCAGTCGTTAAGCGTCTGCCTTTGGCTCAGGTCAAGATCCCAGGGTCCTGGGATGGAGCCCCACATTGGGATCCCTGCTCAGCGGGGTGCCTGCTTCTCTCTCTCCCACTCCCCCTGCTTGTGTTCTCTCTTTCACTGTGTCTCTCCCTGTCAAAACAAATAAATAAATAAAATCTTAAAAAAAAAAAAAAAGGCTACACATTTTCCACTACATCAGGTCACCCTTTTTGTCGCTGAGTAAGCCATCTATGTTTCTTATGAATCTGGACTTATTTCCATTTGAGCTGTTCTAGAAAGTATTCATATTGCTTTCTCAGTGGAAGATTGAAATTACTCTCAAGAAATAGTGAAAGCCAGTGTTGCAGGTTCCATAGAATTTACCATAAACAGAGATCACTGAGTGTTGTGTCCAATGGGAATTGAAATTCATATAGGTTGATTGTTCACTTGACCAGCTTCTTTTTTAAAGAGACAGTAGGAAGATCAAATGCACAGAGGCCGGGTGTAGAGAATACTCCTGGATATGAATATAAACGTGGATTTTCAGTATGTGTCAGGTCAAAATTATTTACATAAAAGTATATTCCCAAAATTATAATGTAAATCATTAGTAAAGCATAATTGAAAATACACAATTCCTAGAGCACCTGCCTGGCTCAGTCCATACAGCCTGCGACTCTTGGTCACGGGGCCATGAGTTCAAGCCCCACCTTGGGTGTAGAGCTTATATTAAAAAAAAAAAAAAGAAATACACACCTCCTGCTAATAAAGCTCTCTCATGTCCCCACCAAGTACATAAAATTAAGTCAACTTATATCAATCCTTCATATATTTACAACTAGATCTTTAAAAAATCCTTGAAATGAGAAGCTGCTTTTTTAAGATTTGACTCTTTAAGGGTGCCTGGCTGACTCAGTTATTTGTAAGAATGTGCAACTTGGGATCTCAGGGTTGTAAATCTAAGGTTTGACCCACCCACGTTCAATGTAGAGATTACTTAAGAAAAAATGAAATCTTTTTTTAAAAAAGTATTAAACCCTTTGAAAGCCATTTAATAATCTTATATGAATATTCCCTTTAATTTGGCTCATTTTTAGTTCCTGAAATAAAACATTTTCCTCTGAGATAAACCAGCTGAAGAAACTTAGTTTTTCACCTTTTACAAAATCAACATATACACCTACCTACTTTACTGTACCAAGTAACTGATAAGCAAAATTTGGACAATCAATTATCCCCACCCCTTCCACACCACACTGTTGGGTCCCTGTACCATTCACTGTGTTTTTCATGATACCATGTTGTGGGAAATGAGACATTGCCTGAAGAATAGGATTAATGGCAAAATGCCTGGGGCTCCTCAGTAGCTCAGTTGGTTAAGCATCCGGCTCTTGGTTTCAGCACAGGTCATGATCTCAGGGTCGTCAGATTTAGCACTCTGCATCCAGCTCCACAGTCAACGTGGGATTCTCTCTCTCCCTCCCCCCCCCCACCAGGCGCATACACACTCTCTCTCAAATAATAAATAAATAAATCTTTTTTAAAAATAAAAAGGTAGGGGCTCCTGGGTGGCTCAGTGGGCTAAAGCCCCTGCCTTCTGCTCAGGTCATGATCTCAGGGTCCTGGGATCAAGCCCCGCATCGGGCTCCCTGCTGAGCAGGGACCTTGCTTCCTCCTCTCTCTGCCTGCCTCTCTGCCTATTTGTGATCTCTCTCTGTCAAATAAATAAATAAAATCTTTTAAAAATAAATAAAAAATAAAAAGGTAAAGGCAGAGTTCCTAAAACAAGCCCCAAATGAGGCTATTTCACATATCCCTTCTCCCAACAATGTGTTGCTTTGTCCTGAAATTGTAATAATTGACTTTGAAGGGAAGAAGGTATCATGTACAGAATTTGTTCTAAACCACGTATATTAGCCAACAGCTGAGGTCACATTCTTCAACCACCAAGATTGTCCATCAACAAAGCATTGGAACACTTCCTAAGTCAAGGAATTCTCTTAGACAACATATCTAAAAATTACATGGTAACAAAAGGACCAAACTAAATCTTTCTGTCACTGAGACCTAACTTCATAGATAAGGAGAAAATTAAGGGGTCCACAGTTGATCAATGAAGATAGGAATCCGTCTCAAAGTCATCGCTGATGCAAAGTACCATCCCATCACTGGGCAAATCTGAATATACCACATATCCAGAAATGTATATACTCTGTTAAAATGGGATTCAGTTAAATTTGCAGGATAATTCAGTTTTCTTCAGCAGAAACTGCCCCCTCAAAGATTTATAATAACCTTTAAAAAGTTTCATGGCGGGCGCCTGGGTGGCTCAGTGGGTTAAAGCCTCTGCTTTCGGCCCAGGTCATGAT
>LNAC01000250.1:1456340-1468854 GCA_002007465.1 Ailurus styani
ATTNTTACTGGGGGGTGGGAGGGTAGGGATAGGGTGGATGGGTTATGGACACTGGGGAGGGTTTGTGCTATGGTGAGTGCTGTGAAATGTGTAAGCCTGATAATTCACAGACCTGTACCCCTGAAGCAATTAATACATTATGTGTTAATTAAAAAAAAAAGAATTCATCTTCTACTTTTTTCAGTCAATTAAATTGTCATCTATTACATCAAAAAAATAAAATAAAATTTTAAAAAAAGGGCTTTGTGCTTATTATCTCCTTTAACCATAACCACCATCCGAGGATGAGGAAACTGCACTTTGAAGCAGTTAAATGACTTGCTACATCACTCGGCCAGTAAGCAACAAAATGGGAATTTAAACCAATCTCCTCCCAAAACCTATGTTCTCCCAATGCTATACTCCCTATCCTATAAGTCTACCTTCTAGGCTCCATACCATATGCATCCCCTCCTCACCTTCATTACCAAAGAGATGTAAATCTGGGTGCCAACGGTTTGCTTCCTTCCACGTCCTGTCTTTGGATCAGCGTGCAAGAGTAGCTTGCATTCACTTTTACCCTACTTAATCTTAGATACTGTATTAGTTAGGATTACATTCCATTTCTTGGGACAGAAAATCCAAGGCAAGAGTGACTCAGTGAAGACAGAAATTTACTTCTTCCTCCTGTAAAAGAAATCCAGAGGTAGGTGATCCTGCGAGATTCCATAATACAGAAACCCATGCTCCTTCTATCTCATTCTGCCTGGCTCAGCACATGGCTTCCTTCTTACAGTCCAAGATAGCTTTCTGAGTTCCATCCGTTATGTCAGATCCCAGCCAGAAGAAAGAATGGGTGAAGAAGGGAGCACACACACCCCTTTTAGTAGACACTTCCTTTGAAGTCACACTCTTACATTCCATTGGCCAGAACTTAATCACGTGGCCACATCTAGCTGGCTGGGAAACGTAGCCCTTATTATGGGTTGCCATTTGCCCCAGGACATGGGAATCAAGTTTCGGCCATGATTCTCTTCCCGGTACTTGAGTCTTCCCCTCTAGGACCACAGCCCTAACCTGAACCCCAGCAACCTACCATGTCTAGGAGCCTTATTTGCCTTGCCCTCCTTGCACCAATTTCTCTTACCAGTTCCACACCGTTTGTCTTTTTTCACAGACTGCTGAGTATTAATGCATCTTCAACTATTGTCCTCTTGCTTCTGGGGTCCACCTTCCTAACTGAGAAGCCCAGTACTGACAGCTTAGAGAATCGGGGCTTTACTTGCTGTGTGACCTTTCTGGGTATATCCATCAGGATTCTCCAGAGAAATAGAACCAATTACATTTTTTCCCCCACATAATTATGGGAGCTGAGAAGTACAAACCCAGGAGAGCCAAAGCTTTAAGTTCTAGTCCCCGTCAAAACCTGAAAGAAGAAGACTGATGTCCCACTTCGAAGACAGGCAGAAAGAATTCTTCCTTATCAGTCTTTCATTCTATCAGGTCTTCAACAGGTTGGGCGAAGCCCTCTCACACTGGGAAGGGCGATTTGCAGATACACCCAGAACAATGTTTAACCACAAATATCTGGGAACCTTGTGGCCCAGTCAAGTTGACATATAAAATTAACCATCACACTGGGCTTTTTCCTTCATTCCTAAAATGGTGATAACAATAATTTTTGTCTCACATAGCTGTGGTAAAAATTAAGAATGACAGCACATGTGGAACTTTTTAATTAAAAGTGTGAGCCCACTATACAAATGTCAGTGAGTATAATTACAAATAGAAGAGTACAAATCGTATTCACTTGGTGCAGAAAAGAATATCTTTTAAAAGTAAGTAACAAGTTAGCTAAAAAGAATCTCCTAGGGCCACCTGGGTGGCTCAGTTGGGTGAGCATCTGCCTTCAGCTTGGGTCATGGTCCCAGGGTCCTGGGATCGAGTCTCACATCAGGCTCCCTGCTCAGTGGTGGTGGTGGGGGGGGGTCTGCTTTTCCCTCTCCCTCTGCCCCTCCCCCTCCCACTCATGCTGTCTAGCTTGCTCTCGTTCTATCTCAAATAAATAAATAAAATCTTTAAAAAAAGAGAGAGAGAGAGAGGTGCCTGAGTGGGTCAGTCAGTTAAACGTCTGCCTTCAGCTCAGGTCAGGATCCCAGAGTCCCGGGATCAAGTCCCACATCTGGCTCACTGCTCTGCATGGAGTCCGCTTCTCCCTCTGCCACTCTGCCCCTCCCCGACTCGTTCTCTCAATCTCTCTCTCTCTCTCTCAAATAAATAAATAAAATCTTTAAAAAATAAATAAAATAAGATAAAGTAAGATAAAATAAAATAAAAAAAGAATCTCCTAGTTTATCTCTTATCTCTACATATCTTCCTCTGGACTTTTTCCAAACCTTCCATTCTGTTTTCTTTCTATTCTGCTTCCTCTTCCCCTTTTCCTTGTGGCAGTTACTCTGCCCTACCCTTCCTACAGTCTTTTACACAGCTTTACAAGAAAAAAAGAGAGACACTGAAATAGGAGATTCTAGATGAAGCAATGAGTGCTAGTTGTATCAGAAGAATGATCAGAGCAAACAGATATTATGCTGCACCTGACTGGCTCAGTTGGTAGAGCATGTAGACTCTTGATCTCAGGGTTGTGAGTTCAAGCCCCATGTCAGGTGTAGAGATTACTTTAAAAAACAAAACAACAACAACAAAAACCAAACCCAGGTGCTGTCCTAAGCTCCTCATATGTATAAAATCACATAATCCTCACAACAACCCTATGAGATAGAGTCTGTGGGAAGTAGCCTCTTAGGTAGCCTCCAGTGATGATCCCTCACTCCTGGTTTTGATGCCTTGTATAATCCCCTCCCTTTGAGTGTGGGCTGGATTAGTGACTCGCCTCAAATCAATATAATATGGCAAAAATGATGGAATGTTACAAAATTAGGTAACAAAAAGACTGTGGTATGTCTCTTTCTCTTTCTCTCTCTCTGTCTTTCTCTCTCAAGTCTTTCCAGTGTGCATGTGCTGCCTGGTTGACTCATTCTGAGAAAAGCCTGCTACCATGTGGTGAGCTACCCTATGGAGAAGCCCACATGGCAAAAAACTGAAAGAAGTTCCCAACCAACAGTCAGTGAAGGACTGAGGTGTTCAGTCAAATAACCCACCAGCAAGAAACTGAATCGTTCCAACAACCACAGGAGTGAAGTTGGAAGCAGATCCCACCCGACCCACCCCAAGTGAGCCTTTAGGTGAGACCCCTGCCTCAGTGGACTGCCGTCAAGCCAGAGACACCCTGTTAAAATTGTAAAAAGATTCCCACTCACAGAAATTGAGAGGATGTTTTTTGATTTAAGCTGCTAAACTCTGGAATAGCAGGAGTAGGTAACTACTACAGACTTACTGTTGTCATCTCTGTTTTGCAGATGAAGGAACTGCGTCTCAGAGAGATTAAGAAACTTTCAAAGGTATAAGCTTATAAGTGGCAGATTGGGGATTCAAACCCAGGAACTCTTGTTCCAGAATCCATGCTTTTTGAGTTGTTAGGATGGTTTGTGTTCTAATAAAGAGAAGTCCAAATGCTTATATTTTATATTTTGTATAATGTAAAGCTGCTGTTGCTGAAGATGTACAGGCTCTAACTCAAGTAATAGATGAGTTCTCTTTTGCCAGGGCCCCTGTTGAAGCAAGTGTATTTCCTACCATAAAATCACTCTAGCCACAATTGGCATCACTAATGAGTTCTTCTCAAGCAAAATACGATTTAGTGGTACTAACACAGTCAAAGCCACATCAGCACCAAACTGGAGGACAACAAAGATATCGTATAAACCTAAGTCTGGCATCAGCCATATAGTAGACACTTAGTAGATTATTTATTGGTTCATTCATTGGGCTAAACAGCTCATTGTCCACCAGAGAAATTGGAGATTGTATTTTTGGAAGGCAGAGTGGAGCTGCCGTCTTTAAAAACAGATACACAAATCCATCCTGCCTCCCACACTAGCTACCCTTATCTAATGCATGGATAATAACACATGGAAAGCATAGAACAGTGAATGGCATGTGACAAGTATTCAATAAATATTAGTTCTTCAACCTTACTGCCTAGCACTACAAATCCAGTCTCTGGACTTCATAAGAAAAGGCAGAGAAATGGAGGAGCCACAATTACTGCTGATCTGAAGAAAACTCTCAGTGGATTATTCAGCTCCTGCTTTCCTTGAGCTCAGATACCCATCAGCCAGAAGCACGAAGAGTTCCAGCCCAGCAGCTGAGTTCCTTATTTGGTGAATTCGAAAGGTGACACGTTTTGGGAATTAGCGAGAGTGGAACTCCACTGAAACAACATAGAAGTAGAAAATTGGGAATATTAGATGCATGAGTCATAGGTCTCCTACTCAAATTCAGGGATCCTTCACCTTTTGTTCAGTGTCAAATCACCGAGGAGTCCAGGAGAGGACTTCTGTCTGTCAAGGAACTACTTCCATATTTGTCCTGACTTTCTTGCCATCTCAGCGAGATCCGTACTTCTGTCACTGATCCGTTTTCCCTTCACTCTACGGTTTCTCTGCCCTACACATTCTATTCTACTCTCACTGCCAAGTTCTTTCTTCCTGTCTTCCTTTACTAAATATTATATTTGGGGATGACATACACATGAATATACAAATCCATATTCTGCTCTCACAGTTTAAAAATACAGACTACATGGTGCAACGTGGTAGGCCCTCAAATATTTGCTGAATATAACCCTCCTTGACTGATTTCTCCAAGCTGGATGGAGATGGTATCTGACACCGTGCTCAGTTCCCTATTCTAGTGAGAGCTAGAGGAAAGGAAACAGAAATATTATACATCATTTCTATGAAGCCCTATTTCCTCCCTATCCTATACAGTACGAAAATGAAGCTAGGAAAATAATATAATACAGATTACACAGCTATTTAGAAACAGAACCCAAGCTAGAAGCCCCATCATCTGTCTTCCAATCCAGGACTATTCACATGTGGGTACAAATGCCCCTAACTTCGCAGGGGTATGACTTTGTCAGGCCTGGGAAGCAGCAGACGGTCTCAAAGGGGGGCCCTGGATTCAGACCCAGGCCTCCATTTCTGACCTCCAGCAGACTGCTGGCAGGATTTGACATCCGCACTTCATTAGGGCCGGCTCCTCTACGGATTTTCTACTCAGCACAGCAAGGGTGTGGGCCCAGGCTCACTTTATATGGAAACATCCCGAAAAGGGGGCCTAGACGGTCCCTTCTCTACCCAGGGCTACTTGCAGGCTATTTTTCCCACCTTCCTCTGGCTCCAGCAAGCCGAGCGGCTCTGGTGCAGGTCTCTGTGCAACTCGGCTCCCAGCGCCTTGATGAGGCGTGTTTAATCTTCCACCCGGATTATTTAACCTCCGCATCTTTGTTAACAAACAGCCATTATTAACGAGATGAGAGACCACATGGGGTGGGCTTCTACAGACAATGCGCGCTCCCTTGGCCTTTCTGCAAGCAAATTCATAATCCTCAGCGACTCAGCCACCCGAGCCCTCCTGCCAGGCCCGAGAGGGAGTCAGGAAAGAGCAGAAAGCGGGCGATCTGGACTCTTATCCGCGACCCCTCGCGCCTGCAGGTCCGGGGTCTGCAAGACGGAGCTGTACCTCTCCCTTCCTTGCCTGCCTCCCTCGCTCGCTCGCTCGCTCGCTCTCCCATGGGATTGCTACAGTGCGTTATAAATTTTACCTTTCCAGTGTGCAGGAGAGGCGAGAAGAGGCTGTGTCCCAGCTCCGGGCCGGCCTGTCCCCGAGGACACCAATTAAAGGCACTAATTGGACAGCAATACATCAAAGTCGCTCCCGGGAGCGGGTCCTCAGAGCGCCAGGAATCCATTAGTTGGGCTTTTGTTTCAAAACACAGAAATACAGAGGAAGAAAAAAACCACCTCGACGCGGCTGGGAGTGGCGCGCGTAGTGTACCGCATGGACTCCGCTCTGTTCGCTGGCGGCCTTTCTCTGTCTTCTCTCTTACTCCGGGCTCGGTGTATCGAACGCTCTTGCCTGCTTCTCTATTCCCACCCACCTCACTTACATCCCCAAAGAGCGCCGCCTAGAAAGGTTCTCTCTTCCCTGGACCCGCACCCAGACAGGGCCCGTGTAGACGCCGCACACAGTTAAACCTAAGCGCGCCTGCACCGATTCCGCAAGCACCACCTCGCCTCCCCGCTCACCTTGCTCTGGCTCTTTACCTAACTCTGGGGAGGGAGGGGAGGCAGACACCTCGGGGAGGCACATGTCGCCTCGAAGTCGTGACGGCCGCCTCGGCTGCACTGGGCTCTCCCGAGGCGCCGCGACGCCCGCCGGCGGGGCACGCCGAAGGGGGACTGGCCTCACCGGGAAGGGTTCTATCCGGATACGGGGAGGGGCTCTTCGACGGGGGAAGGAAAGGGCTCTTCTCTGGAGAATTCGGACGCAGCTCAAAGGCCCGAGGGCACCCAGAGAAGCCGGCTCGGGGAGGGGCCCAGGCCCGGAAGGACGCGAAGTGACCCCGGGTGCACTTCCCGTCTGGGGACCTCGAGGACGAGGGGCCTTGCGGAAATGGGGGCGCCGCCCCGAGGTCGGCGCAGGAGGCTGAGCTTCCAGAGGCCGGGAGCCCCCGGGAGCTCCCCCCCCGCCCCGCGAGTACGGCCAGGCCGGCGGACGTCTGCGACCAAGGCAGACCCGGTCTGCTCCCGGCGACGCCGAGCCCCCGGGAGCGCCAAGTTGAACGCCCGGGGCTCGCCGTCCGCGGGGCGCAGGGCCTCGGGGTGCCTGACCCGGGCCGCCCCCGGTAGCCGCCTGGGCGGTGGAGGGCGGGAACCGCGGCCCGGGCGGGGGCTCCGAGGGCCGCGCGGCGGTTTCCCGCCCGACCTGAAGCGGGCGAGGGCGAGGGCGAGGGCGAAGGCGAGGCCGGCCCGGGGGCGTGCGGAGCCAGGGCGGCAGCCAGGGCGCGGGCTGGAGCGACCCGCCTGCGCCTCGGCCTCGGCCTCACCTGGACGGCGGGGAGGCCAGACGCCGAGACCCGAGCGCCCGCATCCTCCAGGGGCCGCGCCGGCTCCCTTCCCTCGAGGAGCCAGATTGGAATGGCTGCTTTTGATCCCATTTGTTACTAACCTCGGCATTTGTTTTCCATTTTATAAACGCTTCTCTTTAAGTAATTGTCCCTGTTAACAGCGTATACCTTTCAGCAGCCCTCACTGCGCTATAAATAATCTCGATGAAGATGCAAGGATATGACTTTCACAAGATTGGACAATTGATTCAATCTGTGACCCGCGATCGCGAATAATATTGGAAGGCTATTTAAACAGATGAAGGCCTAAATTGTCTTGCTTGTATCTGAATTAATTTCTCATTCATCATCATTATGAAGTGATTGGTCTATTCAAGCTCTTCAGCCTGCTGGAACGGAGCGGGATTTAAATGAGATTGTAACACAATTTAAATGCTTGCCGACTTTAACGAGGCCAATTGAGCAGCTGCAATAAATACAAATATTTTTCTAAACAGCCTTGTTTTAAATAATTACTTAATGCTTTCATGTTATTTTTAAGTGGCAATCTTTCTCTCTCTCCCTCTCTCTCTCTCTCTCTCTCCTGCTCCTGCTCAGAATATCACATACTTATTTGCTGAGAAGGCGATTTTCGAAAGGACTTTATGTTTCTGTTTGCTTTGTAGAAGGTAGCATGTGTTTTGTGATTGGCTTTTTTTCCCCCCCAACTCAGGGTCAACATTTCAGGGTCCCACAAGCTGGCACACATGGTGAACTGCACCTTGGTTTTCCCCTAATGCGGTCTGATGTGCCTGCCCTAGCAGAGCCAGGGAGAAGCTAAGTGATGAAAGAAATTTGCCCTTTGGACCAAGTCACTTATCCAGCTGCGTTTAGCTGGGTCTTGCAAACGAATCCGTGCGATTGGACTTACAAATGACACCCTGAAGAGTGGCATCGTTTCTGACTCGTTCTGATGACCATCATCATCTGAAGCAAATCAGAATTCCAGCGTATCTCAAAGGTGTCCCACAGGAAGTTCAATCTGCCAACAGTTTGGCTCCCGTGCAAGTCGACTGGAATGGGTTGAGGAAGACTGAGGATTTCTTTGTTCATGGAATAGGCAAAGAAAGAGAACCTGGCTACAGAGATTGGTCGGGATGGAGTAATTAGAAGAAATCCCCCCCTTTTTTGCCCCACTTCCTTTTCCCTCCCCCTACTCACTGACTCCTACTCCCTCTCTCACTCTGGGGTGATGGTGCGTGAAGAAGATGCTAAAGAGGAAAAGCTCTTCCCACTTGGAGAACGCCATCCTCAATAACCCACCGCCGAGACACCCACGCCCTACCATCGACATATGGCGGCGGGTGTTCCCTCAATTGGGGAATAATGGAGGCAACCGAGCGGGAGAAACCTGGGGAACAAAAGAATCTTTTAAACTTTCTCCCAAAGGCTGGGTGGGGGTAGGGAGACACGCGACTTGCTGCGGGGGACCTGAGCTCCCATTCGCGGCGATCCCTCAGGGCCATGACCCTTTGGGAAGTCTAGGGTGAAAGGGTGCATTCTGAATCATTTCTCCCTCTGCCTGAGAGGGCGCAGGAGGACTTGATGTCTGCGGTGTGAGGGTGCAGGGTTAGCGGCCGAGAAGGCAGATCCAATATTGTTACTAGACAAACCATTTGCGGGGCAGACCACACTGGGAGATGTGATCATATTGCAGGCCAGAAGGAAAAAAAAAAAAAAAAAAGCAGGGACAAGGGTGGGGGAACCAAGTGATTTGCTATGTAACTGGGCAATTTAATGCCAGAGTTAGGGATCTGCTGGCCCGGAATCATTTTGTCTTCGGAGGCTCTGCCGAGCTCATCCTCTTTATCCTGTTGTTTAAAATGAGCATTATCCCAAACATATGCAATGCAATCAGTTTGGTCACACTTACAAGAACACGCTTTAATAAGGCAATCAATCACACGCTAACAAGCCGGCGACGGCCAGCGCTGAGCGTGCACTCCGGCTGCGGGGTGGCTGGTCTTGCCCGGCCAGGCGGACAGCGGCTGAGCGCGGGCGTGCTCTCCCAGGCCCCACCAGGTCGCAGTGGGGTTGAGGAGCCCAGGGAAAGTGTGAGTCGGGAGTGAGGTGTCAGACTTCGCATCCTAAGGGGTGGCTGTGGGCTCAGGGGCCCAGAAGGGGCCAAATCTCTTCTAGGAGAAGAAAGGGGAAGCTGGAACTTGAGCTCATAGCTGGACGGGACCCTAATAGCTGTGTGCGACCCAGATCCTCCGTTTTCCCACCTGCAAAATGGGATCAAGATAGGGCAAAACTAAGTAGAGGCTCTTAGAATGCTGAAAGAATAATAATCCCATTTCAGCCCTGTTGGTTGGTTTAGCCTTCTTTTACAGGTTAGGAGACCGAGGCTGTGGAGTGGCAGTGCCTTCTTTACCATCATCTCTAGCTCTCCCCCGCTTCTGCCAAAACTGTAGGTATTAGGCCAGGTGCGGTTGCTGGGTGCAGGCGGGCAAAACCTGCGCCCAGGTTTTCCGGTGCAGGGGTGGAGAAGGGAAAGGGGGAAGTGGTGCCCAGCACCAGACCGCAAACCTTGGCAAAAGGGAAATTTCATTATGAAGTAATGAGTGATTCCTCCTGGCAAGATGTATTGTTATATCTTCCACTTCAATTTGGAGGAAGAGAGGCTCAATTACCCAGAAAATACGGTCAATTAAAGGCTGCTGATTGGACACGAGGCCGGATCATCGATCTTGTACTTTCCAATATCGCTGCAGACACCTCATTTTCCCTCCCTATTAACTGAAAATACGCCTGGCATTACGGCAACCCGCAGCCCATTTACCTGTCGCAAGCAATCTCAGCCTGCCTCGAAGTAACCGCGAAATTTGCCTGGGTTTGGCACTGGGAGCTTCCCGGCTGCAGAGGTAGCTACGCAAAGCTGGGGGGGGAGGGGGGGATGGAGGAGTGAAGGGGAGATGCTGGAAACCAAAGCTCCAGGCTTTGCTTGGGAGGGCAGGGGCCACTGTGTTCGGGAGAGTTGCTCTGGAACCCAAAGAGAGATGGAAGCTAATTAAAGATTCCCCATCTGCCCACTGACATACAATGACAGAGGACCCTTGAAGTTCATGCAATTCTAAGCTCCCAGCCCACCGATTGCACCCCATCTCTTCCCTGCCTGTGTAGGGCTCAGAGGCAGCCACCGTGGCTCTCCTTTGGGGACAGAGGATGAGGGTGAAATGGCTGTTTGAGCACCATCTGTCCCCTTGCCCTGATGAGGCCAGAATTTCATTCTTGGAGATGATTTTCAGGTGGAGGATGATTCAGACATTCCCTCCCACCATCCCAACCCAGAAATCCTCCTCCCTCCTCGCCCTAAACCCTAAGGTGCAGATTCTGCTTGACCCACAAACCTAGCTCTCTGTAGTCCTACTGCCCTCGATCACCTCCACCTGGGGTTGAGGTGGAAGAAGGATCCACGGAGGCCACAATCCAGGGTCCCCTTTCCTCAAAGGTTTGGAGCAACTGGAGAAGAAACCATTGCAGGGGTGAGCCCCAGGTGGGCCAGTTCGCCTTGCGAGGAAGGCTCCTAGTGTGCACAGAATTAAGAAAACGTGCACCTCGGGGCAGCGCGGAGCCTGCCTTCTCCACTTCGGTGCAATCTCCATTTGGAGCCTGCGTAATGCTCAGCACAAGTTTGGGAGACTGTCTGTGGGACCATCTTTTGGTTCCTTCTCTACCCAAGCTTAGGATGGTGGCTGAACTAGCAATTCAAAAAGAGTCAGTGCACTGTCTGCTTCCCAAATCATTAAACTGTTAAAGTGAGAATTATGTCCAGCTTTTATTGCAATATGGTTAACAAATTGTAACAGCAAATTATTTAGGCTTCAAAGGAAAACCAAACCAAATTCATTCCCTGCCAGAAGAACCACTCCCTCCCAGTCGGGGTGAAGCTTGTTATGGAGGGGTACACATTCTCCCATCCTTCAAAAACTGGCTGTAAGAAGGAGTGTGAGAGTGAGAGTTTGGGAGTGGCTCCCAAGCAAACCCCGGTGAAGGGGAAAGACAAAGTCCCCAGAAGGGGCCGCAGGCTCCTGCTAGTATCTGAAAGCCAAGCCCCAGTGGCAACTTGGGAGAAGAATGAGAGGAAGAAGGATGTAAAATGCCAACTGCAAAGGGAAAGCCAGAAAGCTCTTGGTGAAGGGAAGGTGAACAGGCAAAGGCTTGAAATAGCCTCTAATTTGCTGGCAGATACTGAGGGAGGGAGACGAGGTCCCTGCTCCCTAAGCTCTTCCCTGGGTGCCTTGTTAACAGTCCAACTCTGGGCTCCACGCCCGCAGCACGGTGATCATTGTTATACATTCAACATTCAAAAACCCTCCTCACACACACATCCCTTGCTAATCAGGGTATGTGTTGGGCTCAGAGAAGAGAGACTTGGTAGGAGCTGCCAAGAGACCCTGAGGCTTCGGCGGCCTCTCTGCCCATGTTAAACAAAAAGTGGGGGCAGGATGGAAGCAGGAGTAGACACGGAGTTGCAAGTTGAGAGCTATCAGGAAGCTAGGGGAGAGTAAAGAGCTCAGGTGCTGGTAGACGCCAGAACCGGAAAATGTGGAACTGAGGCTCCAGGAAGGCCGGAGAGCCCCTAGGTTCCATGGGAGGGCCAGGATCCTCCGTGACAGTAATCACCTCTCTTACTCTCTCCCCTTGGATGGCTGGTACATTGGCATCCACAAGCCCCTTGCCATGCCTTGGAAAAGCTGGCAGAGATTAATCTCTATCCGCTCTGCATACACAGCATTTTGTTCAGAGAGACAGCAATTTCCTTTCCAGTGCTTGGGCTTGGCCTTGGGGATGGGAATGGGAGGCCCCGGTTGAGGCAGGGGTGTGTGTGGGGGGGTGAGGAGGGACTGAAGGGCTGGATATCGGTTGCTGTTGCTACAAAATTTGTTTGGCTCTGGAGCCACGGCCTCGACCCCGGTCAGGGGTAATGGGTCCGGTGAAAAAACGGCAAAGAGGGGCCGCCCCAGAGGAAGATTTCTCAGCCTCCGCGTCCCCATCCCCACTCCTGATCCCCAAACGCGCCAGCCACAGCCGCTTCCCGGGCATGCCGATCCTCGAGGCCGAGCCCCTCTGGTCCTTTTGGGCCCTCTTCTTTCCCCTCGCTGCCCCGGGGGCGGGGAGGGGCGCTGGCTGAGTCCCCGCGGGGGGGGGCGCCCCCCACGGGCGTCCTGGAGCCGGCAGCCCGCGGGCGGCCCCTTATCTGGTGAGGGGCACCTCCTCCCTCTGGTCCAGAGCGACGGAGGAGGCCTTGCTGAGCACCGAGGGCGCGAAGGTGAGGAAGGAGTCCGAGCGGGAGGTGGAGGCACAGGTGAAGTCCGAGGCGGCGGCGGCGCGGGGCGCCAGCCCGTTGGCCGGGCCGCCGTGGCAGGCGAGGCAGGAGCAGGGGCCGCCGGCCGCCGTGCCCAGTCCGTGAGCCGGGCCGGGGTAGAGCGGCGGGGGGGGGGAGGGGGCCCACAGGTCCGG
>LNAC01000250.1:1469020-1488841 GCA_002007465.1 Ailurus styani
GGCCAGCCGCTGCCGTTTGTCCTTCATGCGCCGGTTCTGGAACCACACCTGGGGGGAGAGGAGCGGGTTCGGCGGCTGCACGCGGCCGGGGGGTGCGCAGAGCCCAGAAGTCCTGCCCCACTGCAGGGGACGATGCCGGGAGCGCGCGGAAGAGCCGGCGGCAGAGACCCCCTGGGTGGGGGGCAGATCCCACCACCACCACCACCACCACCACCCCTGGAGCTGCAATCCCTTACGGAGAGGTTCGGGGAGTGGCTGCAGTCTATGTCCCTCCTTCCCTCTGCCGCGCGGCCAGGACCCCTGGGGTGCCAGACCCAGTGTGGGTGCGCAGGTAGTGGGGTAGACTAAGGGACTCTGCGGGCCTGAGGCAGCAGGCCGCAGCGGTTCCCCAGGAACGGCTCCCCTTCCAGCCACTCTCTCTCTCTCTCTCTCTCTCTCTCTCTCTCTCTCTCTCTCTCTCTCGGGGCAAAGGCACCCCATTCCCACTGTTTATTTGGCTAGAAAAGGGACAGAGTCTACCATGCGCCGGCGGCTCCGGCCTAGGGACTGTTGGGAAGGTAAATCTGTGCCAGGCCTGGACACCCCCAGCCTGGCAGCCACGTGGGCAGGGAGACGCCAGGCCCTGATTCTTGGCTCGGGATTCAGGGAGTGGACAGTCGATATATACTTCTTGCTGCGTGGGCACACTCTTTCTCCCGGCCGCCAGAGCTCATACCTTGATGGTGGTTTCCGGCAGGTTTAGGGCTGCGGCCAGCTCGCATCTCCGTGGCCTGGACACATAGTTCTCCCTGTAGAACTCCTTCTCCAGCCGGGCAATCTGCTCCCGGGTGAAGGCGGTGCGGTAGCGGCGCATCTGGTCACTGGCGCTGCAGGCCAGGGTGCCCTGCGAGCTGCCGCTGCTGTTGCTCTTGGGGGCCTCGCTGCCGCTGTTGGGACTGCTGGCCAGTGCCTCCGAGCTGGGCCCTGCATAGGGAGCCCAGAGCACATGCACACACGGAACACACAACAGACACACAAAACACTGCTGATGCGGGACTGTAGGCCCAGGGTGTGTGTGGAGGGTGCGGTAGAAAGGGCCCCCCTCCTCTCCGTAGCCTCAGTTTCTGCCTCCACTGGGGCACAGGGGACTTTGAGAACACAGGAAGAGAGGGACGGAGGCTCACCAGTCAGATGAGCACAAAGCAGCCCCGTAGGCCCGGCTGGGCTGCTATTTGGGAGACTTCTGTCTTAAGGCCTGCTGGGTACAGAAACCTCAGCCACCCGGGCCACCTGCCCTGAGGCACAGACTGGATGCAGCCCCTCTGAGTTTTCTGCTCACCCTTGGCAGGAGTGGACAAGGATGTGCGTATCTGACAGGCAAGTTGAGATGCACCTTTGTGCGGGAGTGTACTCAGCTGGGTCTCGGCGCATTGTAGGATGCTGTGCACAGACCGAGTCCTTGCTTTTGTGTGTGCCCAGCCGCCAGTGCAGGTGTGGGAACGTGGACAAGGTGGCATGCGTTGTAGGGACGGCATAGGAGTGTGTGTATGGATATCATATTACCTTGGTATATTTGGTTGGCATGTGGAATGCTGTGGTTAGGGAATCTGGGGTGAATGGACAAGA
Source organism: Ailurus styani (assembly GCA_002007465.1). Lineage (NCBI taxonomy): Eukaryota > Metazoa > Chordata > Mammalia > Carnivora > Ailuridae > Ailurus > Ailurus styani. Next base: position 1,470,626 of record LNAC01000250.1, read on the forward strand.
TGAGAATGAGTGGGTGAGGGCACTCAGCCAAGTGTTGGCTGCCAAGGTGAGGGGCTGGTTTTTCTTCCATCCCAGGGTCTTCCCATCCACCCCCGCAGCTTTATGGAGGAGTGTCTGCTGGGAGGCTCTCCCTCCTACTAGCTTTCCAGCCCCCTCTGGGAGACTCCCTGCCTGGCCACTTCCCCCAGAAACTAGCCCCCGGTCAGGGAGGGGTTCTCCAGTTAAAACAGTGTGACAGCACCCCTCCTTTTGGGTCTAACCCAAGGAAGGGTGGGGCTCCTGCCCCCTGCAGCTCCTTTTCCTTTGGGTGGAGAAGTGGGACAAGCAAGGAAAGGGGAATGGGGGAGGGCCAGAGCTCTGCCTTTTCAAATGCAACCGGAGACCAAAGGCAATTAGATCATTGGGACCATTTCCGACCTGGCGCCACCGAGCCCGGGAAGTGACAAGGTAATTTGGACCTCTGACCGACGTGCAAACTGGTCGGAGGGCCGCAGCACCCAGGCAGCCCTAGTCTGCCGCGATTTTACGGTCCTTTATGGACTCCGGGCTTCCGCGCCTGGATGCGCCTTACACCCCTCCAGCCACAAACTGGCCCGACCCGCGTTTGATCTCTCCCACGCCGGGGAAGGTGTCTTCCCGGAGCAGTTGAAGCAGTGCCACGAAACTCTGGGGGGTTGGGGTGCACTCTGAATCCCCCTCAAGCCCAGGGCTTGCGTCTCCCTCCTCCCGCAGCGGCACAGCTGTCACCCTCGGTCCCGCCAATGCCAGAGCACAGAAGGAGACCCCCGCCAGGGCGCAGATATCAGGGGAGAGTTGCTCAGGTGGGTCCCCCCAGCCACCCTGCCCTGGCGGAAAGGAGTGTCTTCCTCCCCTCCAGAGCTGAAGTGCAAGGTGGGCGCGGTGGGAGGCCCGGGGGGAAGAAGGGGCCCGGTGGCTACCTTTGCTGTGCTGGTACTCGGCGTTCCCCGTGGCGCAGTCCGGGGTGCAGCTCACCTCGATTTCTTCATAGAAATCCGACTCGGTGTCCGAGCTGCTAGGTTGCCCCTGACCCGAGAGGCTGTCGGCGGAGGGGGCCGGAGGTCCGGGGCCGAGCACCGCAGCCCCGGCCGCCCGCGGCTCGGCGCCCGGCCCCGCAGCGCTGCCTGCTAGTCCGTCGACCGGCTCCTCCTCCAGGTCTCCCCCGCCGCGCTCCCGGGCGGCCGGAGGGCCGGTCCGCGGGCTCAGGCAACCACGGGGTACCATCTTCTCGGGCGGCTCAGGCAGCGGGTTGCCCACGGCTTCGGACAAATTGGAGACCCTCTTGCCAACCAGAGTACCAAGCTGACCCGCATCCAGAAACATAACCATGTCCTTTCGGCTCTCCATCCCGGGGCTCGCCGGAGGGGGGAGGGAGGAAGCCCCAAGTGACTCCTAGCCCCCGTCGCCCCGGGCCCCCAGCGGCCCGGCAGATCTTGGCTGCGGGAGGGAGAAAGAGAGACCCGGCGACTGGGCGGGCGCCGAGCGGCCGCGGCCGGAGTGCGATGTCGACGGTGACGGCGGTGGCGGCGGTGGGGAGCTGGGGTCACCTTGTGATGCGAGCGCTCCTCTGTGCCGCACCGCCTCTGGGAGGAAGCCCCATTGCCCTCTTCTTTCTAAGCTGTCATCCTCCTGCTGCAATCGTCATTACAGTACCGCTGGTGACGCCACTCGGCGAGCGCAAGTGGATAAATAGAAACGTCTGCCACAGCGAAGATGAAAGGAGACCCGCAGCTAATGGCTCGGCAGTGATGCGCCAGGTGTGGGCCTCGCTCGAATGGGGAGGAGAGTGTGAAAACAGACAGAGAGACACACACACTGAGACAGGGAGACACCCAGGCAGAGGGCATGCAAATGGAATTCCGCAGAAAGAAAAAGAGAGCTTAAGGCGCGCAGCGAGTTCCGCAGGAGCTGCGGGACTCGGTAATTGAATAAGCTTCCGTTTTTTTTTTTTTTTTTGGATTGTTGTTTTGGCTTTTGTTTTCTTAACTTGGTGCCTTGATATAACACTGATGAGAGAATCCATAACTGCATTTTTTAAAAGTGTGAAGGCCGACTCACAAGCCTCACTTCTCTCGTCATTATTACAACTGCCTATCCTGGAGAGCTAACCTCTTAGGGGCTCCAAAGTCTTTTTACAAGCTACGGAAAAACATATTCCCTCCTCCCACCCCCCAGTTGTCTGGAGAGCTTGAGCCTGGTGTATCTTCTCTCTTTCTCCTACCCTCTACCCCCAGATGCCTGCTTCCTCCTGGAAACAGAGAGAACTTGGCGATTTTTCTTCCCCAAGGGGCAGGAGATAAATGCCTTAATATTTTTTCTTTAAGGACCTGTCTTGGCTGCTGACTCCAAATGTTTGCTGATTTTTTTTCTTATTCCCATTCCCCATCTAGGTGGCCTTAAGCTTTCCACAGCTCGGCTTGACCTCCAGGTGGCTACTCGTAGAAGAAATCGTTTTCCCATTTGCTTGGGCCTCGCCTGCACTTCAGGTATGTAGGGTGGGGAGAGGTTCTAAGAGTGGCCTTTTTTCTTTTCTTGCCCGTATTTTAAGGTATTCGTTCAGAGTCAACGAATTCCTCTGGAAACAGGTTTTGCGAGTGAAGAGACCCTGAGAAATGCGGCTCCTACCGAGGAAGCACCAGAGACTCCTAGCTGCGAAAAGGGGCTCTTCCCACCCGGAGACTAGGGGCAGGGCTTGAGAGCGCCCCAGCACATGGCACTGGGGCTCGCAGAGCTTTGGCTCATGGGGCTCTCCCCCAGATCCTGCCCAAGGGCTTCAGTGGCCCTTGGGGGGGGGAGAGAAGTCACAGAAAATGCCCTGAAATAGCAAATGACTAGGGGTGCTCATAAAGCTCTGAGGACAGAAGGGGAGCCTCCAGGCAAGGCTGGGGCAGTTTGTAGTGCTAGATGTCTTTGGGAGCAGCCCCAGGCTCCTTCTCATGTCTTACAAGAAAACCCATTAGAAAACGGACCCCTTTCTAGCTCTGAACAAGTGTGTTGGGGCCACGCCCAGCAGCTAGGACTCTCCCCTCTTTGCTAAGGGCAGAAGACAGGCCCCTTCTCTGCTGTGCTATCCCTCAAACTCTCCTTTCTCTGCCCCTCCTCAGAGCTTCTAGCTCCCAGCAGCCAGGGCTGCCCCGGCACCCCGACCCTACAAAGCCCCAGTTTCCGAGATTCTAAAGAAAAGTGTATCACTATCTTTTCTTTTTTTATTATCTTCTTCCCTTACTTTGTTCTCCTCCTTTCTCTTTCTCTACCCTTCTCCGTCTTTCCCCCGCCTCAGTTTTCCCATCTGTGGGCTTGGGGAGGTGGTGGAAGAAGCAAGGGGTTCGAGCAGGACAAAACTTCTCTTCTCACTCCTGCTTTCCACTTCCTCTATTCGATCAGAAGGTGCTCATTAACCTCGCCTGGGGTGGGGGTGGAGGGACAGGAGGATCCGGAAGGTAACGTGGGCATAAACATCTTCACTCCCTGGGACTCCCAAAGCCACCATCTGCTGAGCACAGCTAGATCAAAACTTCTAGGGACTATCATAAAGGTGACAGGAGCGACTGGGAGTGGAGGGGATCAAATCCTAGCCTTTTGCTGGGTGGCAGAGTTGTCCTAGCATTCGGTCACCCCTTTCCCTTCCTAGCCAGCAGCCAGAGCCTGAGGGAGCACCTGGCTTGCTCTCTCCCTCCTGTCAAAGTCGAGGCCGCAGCCCATGTGTTCCAGCGGCCTCAGTTGGGCCCTTCCGGCACCGAGCCGGGGTCTCGCCCACCCTCTGCTCCCCGCGTGAGACTGCCGCCTTCTCACAGCCACCCCCGCTGCGCTCACCTCCTCGGGGCCCGGTCCGCTGAGGGACTCCCGGCTCCCCGCCCCGCCCCCAGCTTTGCATTCAATGGGAGTGCTCCGCGTTTGATCCTCTTTTCCTCTGGGTTTTCCCTGCCAGATGAAAGCCGAGTAGGATTGAGAGATCAAGAGGTACCACTGGCGTCTCTTTCCTGGGTCCGGCCCACCCAAGCGGGGCTTCCCCTGCCATCTCAGGGAGGAAGGAGGCTCCGGCGGGGCTCAGCCTCTCCGGGAGGGGGGCTGCCTCCTCTAGGCTTCGGATCTGAAGCTTCAGGGACGCCCCCTCCGCCCCATCCTTCTCCCAGCTTCTGCCTCCGCCCTTTCAATGTGGCCTCAATTCCACTCGGTCTCTGGGGGCCTATTGCACCCTCTGGCACAGGGGGGAAAAAAAATTTAACCAAATGTCACTTCTTCCAAAAGCATCCTTTCGTCAACAGCAGATGAAGAGAGTTCGGATTTTTTACAGGAAGAAAACGGGCGGGGTGGGGGTGGGAGGGACTGAATAAGAACGCTATTTCTGTTTAGCCTTTTTTTTTTTAATGGGGGGGAAGGGCTGTTTTAATAGCGTGGTTATCACTGTATCATGAAGGTTATTCCGGATGACACTGTTCCAGAAGGAAGGTAAATTCGCGGAAGGAGTGAAGTCCGTGGCCGGCAGAGGCCTGGGAAACCCCATAAAAGCGGAGAGGGGGTGGAAGCAGCCTAAGAGGGCTCCGGCCTGGGCTCCCACTGCTTCTCACCTCTCTCGGCAGGGAAGACCCCCTTCCCCCACCACCTCGGGCCTGCTGTCCCCTCCCCCGCTGGGAAGACAGGTTTGGGTCCAGCCGGCTCCTCTCCGATTGAAATTCTCTGGACTTCAAAAGCTCGAGGCTCCGCTTCCGCCCGGGCTGGGCTGGGCCGGGGGCGGAGGGGGGTAGGGCGGAACCCCGGGGAGGAGACGCGGAGATAAGATGCGCGGCTTGTGTTAAATGGAATCGGAAGCGGCGCTTGGGTCACCAGACGCGTTGATCCGCTGGAGCCGCTACGCTTCCCCAGAAAACCCGGCTCCGGAGAGCGACGGCAGGGGGTGGGGAATGCCTCAGTGGCCTTCGGACCCCGCTTGGGTGCGGCGGCCTGCCGCCCTGAGTATCTGTATCAGACCGATGCGGGGCCTCCCGGCGGCGAGCACTCGTCGGTCAAAGGAAGGGGCAGAGGTTTCCGGAAAGCTGGTTTGTCTGCTTCGGTGCCAGCAAAATTTTGATCAGGGAAAAATTGTCTTTGCTTCTCTTTGGTAAAACACGAGAACAAAGGAGCTTCCTTTTAAACAATAAGCGTTGCCCAGCGGTCGTGGATATTGATCTTGGGCCCTTGTTTATCTTCCAAGCCGTGTCTCGGGCGTGGACATCGAAGTTCCCGCGCGGCTGGGTCTCCGAGGCGGGGATCACCGCAGTGAGGGGACTTGTGCGTTTGGTCCCTGTCTTGTCCCTGGCAGCTGCCAACGCCCATCTGGGAACCCAAAGCGCAGAAGCACTGCGGAGTGTGCGCCTCCAGAACCAATGTCCACTCGATCTCACACACCCAGAAGTCGGACTTCCCGGCGCCAGGAGCCGACGCCTCATTCACTGCCCCAGACCCTCGCCCACCTCGTAGAGGGAGTCCCTGGCTCGCTCGCCTGCAGTGGGGACCACAGAACAGTCTCTCCTGCAGGGAGAACCTGCAGCTTCTGGAACTCTGATTTGGACAAGCACCCCTTCTCTCTGTGCCTCCCAGAACCAAGGGCTAGGAGGCTGGGACAGGAAACTGGATGCTTTCTGACTTCTGCTCCTTAGGTCCTTGGAGCCAGCCAGCCCTGCGGTGTGACTCTCACATCTACACCTGTCAGCCCCAGGTTTCTACAGGCCCAAGCCCAGAGGCTTTCCCACCCTGAGCTTCAGACAGCTGCCTGAGCAGCCCATATTCCTACACCCACCACTTGCCCATCCCAGAGCTGGAAGACCCAGGCCAGTCAGTACTGGAGGCCTGAGGACCTCCTCAAGCTCAAGGCCTGCTCCTGCCTCAAGCCACCAATTGAAAGGGTCCATCTGCCCCTGGAGGGGCACTTCCCCAACATCCAAGCAAGCAAAGCCTAGGCACCTCTTCTCCCCCTAGCAGAGATGGTATGGGTTTTTCCTTCATCATTACTATACAGAAATTTGCTTTCATTACAAGCCCATTTCTCATTTAATCTACACAAGATTCCTTTAAAAATCCTCAACGGGCCACAGTGTCTTTTCTCCCACAGTGATAGGGTAACCAGTGGTCTTGTCAGACACTAGACCATTGCTCCTTCCAAGGCTCTGTCCCTCCCTGGCCTTCAGGGGTGCCTCAACACCCAACAGTGCCTTAGCTCTCCATAAGGCAATCCTCCACAAACCTCCTGCCCCTTCGGGGATCTAGGTGGGTCCAGGGGCCTCTCGGAGAGGTTGCCCATCTGCCCTTAGAAGCAAAAGGCTCAGGGCCCACGTTGCTGGGTTGTTCTCACCCTGCTTCTTCCATGATTTCCCAGGAATCCCCTGGGAGGGCAATGAGAAACCCTATCTGGAAATCTGGGGACCCTACATGATAAGAGTAATCACTTTCTAAGCATTTCAGCTATATTAGCTCTTTCCATCCTCACAACGGGCCTAAAGAAGATAGTATAAATCATCTCTATTTGCAGCCGAGCACTCTGAAGCATCGAGAGAAGACACATAAATGACAGAGTCAGGATGAAGCCCTATCCCTCTAGCTTCAAGTCCACACTCAGCTGTAGTTACTAGAAAATACCAAGCATTGCATTCTGAATCTTTCCTTTCAAAAACTGAACCCGGGGTTTTTGCCAAGGCCTTTTCTCCTCCTCCTCACTCCTGATGAATTCACTGGGGTTGGGAGGAGTGGGGGTAGGGGGGTATGATTAACCTCTGATCACTCACTCTGAGAATGAAGAAGAGTAAAGGAAAAAATGGTAAACCATTTGGACATGTATTCCGGAGAAGGCCTCCAGGTCTTGCCTCTTTTAAGACAGGGATCAGAGGCTGGGTGGGCATTGTGCAGGGACCTGTGGGGAGGCTGGAGCCAGCCTTAAGGAGTTGGGGGTAGGAGAGCCCAACTATCCTGCCTGAGCAGGAGGGGGAGAGTTCTCAGGGGTGAGCTCCAAAATATCAGGAAGATAAACTCGCAGCAAGTGATTCTGGAGACCCTAAGAAACAAAGTCCAGTCCCTCTATGACCATAACAATCCACTGAGGCCCTGAGCATCTATCTGGGAAGGGACAAAACTCACCAGAGTTCTCCTTGCCTGCTTTAATCTCTTGGGAGTCATGGCCCCTTCACATATCTGGCAAACCTCTCCCTCAGAAAAACACACTGGGACATTCCTCTACCTGCATTAGCCCCACCCCAACCACCAAACCCCAGACACAATTGCCAGATCCGCTTTGATAGGGCGTGTGGCTTTACCAGGGTGTTTTCCCTGTTGCGGCAGCTGCCTTCCTCAAACTGTCCTCCAGGCTTTTTTGGCCCAAGAGACAAAACCTGAGTATGACCAGGCCTCCCCACCCTGCATCTTGGCCTGAGCGTATTCTTCACGTTCTGCACCTGCCTCCATTCAAAACCTAGGCCCTGGAGGTGCGTGCTGGGAGAGAGAACGGCCAGGCTGGGGCTTCTGTAAGAGGCACAGCTTGGTTTGACCTAAGGATAAGGGGGGAAAGGCAGCACAGGGAACTGGCCAGTTATTGTCAGGGAGTCCTGTACACCATGGGGAGGAACAGGGCATGAGCAGGTTCTCAGTCTTTATGTTTTTTAATAGATTTTGTCCAGGCACAAACCTTTTCCAAGCCCTGGACTGCCCAAAGGCACGATAAGACTGAAAGGCCTGTCCCTTCCCCAGTGGGGTGCTCCCCACTCTCACCCCTGCTCAGGAAGAGGGAACCCGCCTACTGTGGTCCAGTCAGGGTGGGCCAGACCCAATCGGAGGACCCGGGACCCCTATCTGGGTGGAATCATTTCCTGATGGGCTCTCTCTTCAACGCCTCAACTAGCCCTAAATGGCCCTAAATGTTCCCTCCCTGGTGCAGGTTTCTTTCTGTGAGTGTTTCTGTGTGCTCACTGCCCGTCTGTCTGTCTCTCCCGGTTCCCGGGCCTAGGAGCAGGCAGCACCCCCTTCCTCTCTCTGCACTCGGGCCAGGAGACGCGGTGGCGCCGGCCTGCAAACGGAGGAGTCGGTCTCCCGGTGTGGGGGTAGGAGAACCGCCCCCAGGCGAGGAAGTCCAACTGGTTGGGCGGGCTAAGCCTCGCCCTCCAGCGAAATGGAAAAACCCTTATGTGAGTTCTGGGGCCTGATTTTTATAGAGCCCTCTCCTGACCCGGACTAGTTCCATTCCTCCTACTGAGCTTCTCAGAGCCCCGATGGGTACAGTTCCTCGCGTTGTGCAGCGGCGAAACTGACTCTTAGAAAGGTTGAGGAACTTGCCCAGGGTCACACAACTGGGGAGTGGCCGAGCTAGGATTTTAACCCAAGTCGTCCGGCCTGCAAAAGCCAGATTCTCTCTGCCGTTAGCGCTGCGCGCCCTGGGCCGAGGACTCCGTTCCCTGACAGCGCAGAGAGACAACCGAGGTGCCTGGGCTGTGACTGAAAGACGCGGACAGGGGCCACCCTTCTCAGGTGGATGGGTGGCTGCGGCCCCTGCAGCAGCAGAGCGTCGGCGGGAGCCGCGGGGGCTGTTACCGTAAGTCTCAGAGGAGCGGGGCACAAGCGGGTGGGGAAAGGTGGCTAAAAAACGGGAAGAGCCGGAGGGCGCCGCGGCGTGGAGGGACTGCGTTCCGGGCTCAGAAGCCGGGTCGTGAGCGAGGGCGGTGCGCCCGCGCCCGCGGCAGCGAGTTTCGGAGGGTGGGGTACCGGCTATTAGGAGCTCGTTGTAGAGAAGGGAGAGCAGGAGGGAAGTCGGCCCAGAGGACGGGGCATCGCCCGCCCAGGCTGGTTCCGGACAAGTCCCAGTCCCTTCCGCTCCCCCACAAGGCCGTGCCAGGCGCGGTCTGGAGCCCCCCGAGAGCCTCTTTCCGGCCTCGAAGCCGGCCGACCGCCCAGGCCAGTCCCCGGGCGCCCTCCTCCCCTCCCGCCCCTTGCTGCCGCGGTGACACAGCGCAGCTCCCGAACTGCTGTCTTGGTGCGCCCCCCACTGCCGACCGCCAGAGGCGGAAGTTGCGGTGCGTCCCATCATCCTCGCTGGCTCGGATCCCGAGACCCCGCCAGGGGCAACAGCCCAAACCCTCCATCCCCTTCCCGGGCCAGCCTCACGTCGCCCTAAACGCCCGCCTGCCGAGCCGGACCCCAGGAAGGGTGGGTGGCGGTTCTGCCTAGGCCTCTAGGGACAGCTCATCAACCATGCGGAGGTGAGAAGTTGGAGGTAGCAAGGAGCTCTCTTAATACGCTAGCTTCCTTCCTCCTTTGAGATGAGGAGAGGAGCTCCGCCCCCAACCAGTTGAGGCTGGTAGAAAGCGGGTCCTGTGAGTGGGGGTGCCTTATAGATTCGCGTGGTCAGCCAGTACGATGACTCACGCCCCAACACATGCATCGACTCTTTGTCGTGGGCACGAAGCCCAGGCATTGGGGAGCCTCTTGGACAACTCTGTCTCCACAGTCCTTAAACGCTTCTTTTTTGAGCCTCACTTAGTTCTGAGGCCCATTGATAAACTACATAGCAACTTTCCCCGTTCTCTTTGGCAGTGTTTCTTGAAGTGTGGTCCCTGTACCACCTGGGAACTTATTAGAAATTTAAATTCTCAAGTCCCGCTGCAGTCTTATTGAGTTAGAAACTCTGGAGGGGGAACCATCGATCTGTTTCAACAAGCCCTTGGAGTGATTTTGGTGTACACTCCAGTTTAAGAACTGCTGCCCTATGGATTCCATCACCCTGGTTTCTAAGTTCCCATAATCTCCACTATGCCTGGAATGTTCATTTGCCTCTGGTACAGAACCTTATGCCTCTGTTTATTCACTCTTGTTCTTTCCATTTTATTTCCTCCACGTATCTCTTTGTGCACCAACTTATTACCTAATGATGTCATTATCACTTAATGATGTCATTATCTAATTTAGCTCCTCACTCATCTTCTCGTTCATCCACTGCCTAAGGACATTCCTCACTTGGTGGCAGATCAGAAACTGCTCTGTGACAGCAGCAGCAGCTGGAGCAGAGTGGAAACCCTGCCCTACTCAGAGATTTCTCTCACAAAAGGGAGTCAGAAGCCCTGAGATGTGATTGGTTTGCTGGCTGCAGAGTGAAGAGAAGCCTTTCATGTCTGGGTGTGCATCCTTCTAGAGGACAGATACAATGGAAAGAAGGGCCTTGGGAGTAACTGGAAAGGAGGAAATCGAGGCACAGAAATAGACTTTCTCTGGGCTCCCTCAAAGACTATGGGCAAGGGTCCAAGAGACCCAGCACCAGCTTGAAATATACAAGTATTTTTCTTTGCGGATATCTCAAGATGGTGATTTAGACATTTGTTGGTGGCTGTTTAAAAGCAAGGAGCCAAAAAGGCCTGAGATTGGTAGCCACAGATATAGATGTTTTCGTATTCAGTCAGACTTTCCTAGTATCAGACATATTCCAGGATGCTATTTAAGGAGTTAAGTTTATAGCTAAAGTTATAAATTAGGTAGCATGAGGCCAAGGTGCTACCAAAAATACCCAATAAAGATAGATATAAATATCTTCTGTGTATGGAGTGCTGTTCTAAATGCTTTATATGCTTTATATCACTTAATCCCTATTGCTCCCTGAGGTAAGATGGAGAAACCAAGTTAAAGATGGGTTAAGGCGCCTGGGTGGCTCAGTGGGTTAAAGCCTCTGCCTTCGGCTCAGGTCATGATCTCAGGGTCCTGGGTTGGAGGCCCGAATCCGGCTCCCTGCTCAGCGGGGAGCCTGCTTCCTCCTCTCTCTCTGCCTGCCTCTCTGCCTACTTGTGATCTGAATGCTCTCTCTGTGTCAAATAAGTAAATAAAATCTTTAAAAAAAAATAAAGATGGGTTAAATGCTTACTCAAGATCACATGGCTTGTTGGTGGTAGAGGTGATACTTGAATCCCAGTAGTGTGAAGCCAGAAGCCAGGCTCCTACTCCCAGGATTCAGCCCCCTCCTGTGGAAGCTAGCAGGTCATGACCTGTAATCTCAAAGGATTGATTTAATTTCCCAATGTGGCTAAACTAGTCACAACCCTAGAATAATACTATTCTGTTTAATAGGAAGTCCACTCATCAGGCATTGCTATCAGTAGTATTAATAATAATTAACAGTTGGTCTTTTCCTATTCAGGTAACATTTTCACACCCACTGTCCCTTTTGATAAAATAGTCACACGTAATAGTAAAAACAGCTATTCATATAATCCTCATTTTACAGATGAGGAAACTGTGACCGAGAGGGGTTAAGTGCCTCCCCCCAACTCACTCTGCTGACAAATGACAAAGCAAGGAACACTGTTACTCCTTCTGACATCTTTGTCTTTGTTTCCTATTTTTTCTTTCATCACTTCAGACACACTTCCATGTATCATCATCTTAACCTTCGACATGTCTCCATTAGTTTTGGCTGCTCCAAAGGACGTCCCTGTCCAGCATTTGGTTCGTTCCTCCTACAGCCCCTGATGAGGTCAAAGAGGCCAGAGTTGTTCTTTCCAGTTTCCAGTAAGGAAGCCAAGATCTGGAGAGTTTAGAGGACTTGAGCAAGGTCACAGAGCCACAATAAGGATCAAAGTCTCAGACTTTACACAGGCAAGAGTGAATTTTTTAGAAAATCCTGCAGAATGAATGAATCATTCTTACTCCTTGTCCCATCCTTAAAGCCTGGCAGTACTGACAAAGGAAAGACTGACAGTTGTGGAAAAGTATCAACAATTTATAAGTATTCAAAACATAATGTGCTATTAATGCAACTTTTTATTATAATGGACTTACAGTCATTTCATAACTTCCATTATTGGCAATATGTCAACTTTGGAATGTTTTCCTAATTATTCTAGAGTCAGCCTTACTGTTCTTGGAAAGAATTAGAAGAGGAAAGAAAGGTCACTGTTTTAAAAATAGTCCTGGAAAGGGCCGAAGGAACCCAGATCCAGGATGTAACTCTGCCTTGGTCTTCGGCCCTGAGGAAGGGGTCTGTACTTTCACAAGCGGCAGCAGTGAAGCCATGATTTTAATTTTAAATATGGCCCATCAGCACCTGAAGGCAAGATCACCTGCAAAAATTGACCTGTTTTCTTTCTATTCCTTCCTTCCACCATGACCCTCATTTTTTCCCAGTATAGGTCGTGGAAAAAGGAAAAGCTCCTGTGCTTGGGCTCTAAGGGAAGAACATGATAGGCACACTGTCACTATATCTCACAACAGTCCTCAGAGGGGAGCACGGAGCTCCTCACTTTATAGGCTAGGAAACTGAGGCATAAGGAGTTTAAGCAATTGAGGTCACAGAGATAGTGAATGAGAGCCAAAGGAAAACCCAGGCTTGTAAATATGCAGTTTAACTTCCAATAGCTATAAACCCACTTTCCTATGGATGTGGATTCTGAGATCTTCTGACCCAGCAGAAAGGAGCAGCCAGGAGCTGGTCTTCAGTGCAGTGGGGCCTGGATTTTGAGTCCAGGAGGGAGAGAAACAGATCCCAGGGACCTTTGGGAAGATACAGGAAAATCTGCAGCTGCTATGAGAACAGAATTGATGGTGGAGGAGTGCTCTCAAATTCGCCCACCAAGATTCCTTATACTTCAAAGACAGTTGGTGACAAGGTAAGAGCATGTGCTTGAAAGCCAGACAGACCTGAGCTTGAACCCCAACTCTGCCACTTACTAGCCAGTGACCTTGAGCAGACCAAAGCTTCAAGATGACAGATCTGAGATACAGCTGCCTGCCTCTTGGAGCTGTTATGAAGATTTAATGAGATATGAAATGGAAAAGGCCTAGCGCATGAGGCACCTGGGTTGGTTAAGCATCTGCCTTTGGCTCAGGTCATGATCCCAGAGTCCTAGGATCGAGCCCCACTTTGGGCTCCCTGCTCAGTGAGGAGTCTGCTTCTTCCTCTGCCTGATGCTCCCCCTGCTTGCTCTCTCTCTCTCTCTCTCTGTCAAATAAATAAATAAAATTTTAAAAAAAGAAAGAAAGAAAAAGGCCTAGCACAGTGCCTGGCCTATGGTGAGTACTCAATGAATGCAAATTCCCTCTTGTCCCACCATGGCAATGCCCCTACTCCACCTACTGTGTCTGTGATTTGCCTTTCTCGATATTGTACCCTCAGTCAGTGAGAATCAGCAGTGAATGTAAAGTGAGGGGGAGTGGTGTCCAGGGAACCCATACTGTGCTTATGCCCCCTCCCTATATGGTGACTAACATTTCCCAGAAATAAATAACTACATAGCACTCATGCATTTGTTGGAGTTCAACAATACGGAGCTGGTAGGTGCATAATGAAATAAAGAATTATCTGGCTGGCCTCTTTGCAGCGCCATCAGAGTCAGCAGCCAGGATCCTGTGTCCTTTCCGTAACTCCATTCACTAGGATCTAGGATAGTGAGAAGAAAATCAAGGCATGCCTAGTTTGCTAATGGAATTTTTCCCTTTACGGTGGTTTAAAGGCTTAGCCAGATGATCCATAAATAGTAAAAATGTAGTGACAGTTTAGTACAATAGTTAAGTGCACAGACTCAAATTAGATTTCTTGGGTTCTAATTCCAGCTCTGCCATTCACTGTGCTAGCTGTGTGATATTGGCTAAGTTGCTCAACTTCTGTAAGCCTCAGTTTCCTCATCTGTAAAATGGATCCATGGGACAACAAAATGAGTTAGCACATATAAAGCACTTAAAAGATTATCTAGCATATACAAAGCCTCAATAAATGTTAGATATTATGACTGTGATGTGTTACTTCCCTGAATGTGAGCCTCAGGGAGTTCTGTGAGTTTGTAGAATGAAGGGAAGTAGAGTGAAGCTAGAACCCTATGCCTGGAGTAAATATACCAGTGCTTGTAACCTATATTCAGGATTTCAGTACCAGCTCCACCACTAGTGGGCTTGGACAGGTTACTTAACCTTCAGGAGCGCCTGTTTACTCTCGTGTACAATGGGTGTGAATACTAGCTGCCTTACTTTCTTCACGTAGTTATTGCCCCAAATAGAGACCTATTGCCTGTCACTGTAGCTTTTAATCTTTGAACTCATAAAGGTTTTCTTCACTCATTAAGGAGTACGCCCTCTGGGAGGAGCCACATGGTAAGCCATTACCTGCTCAATCCTTAGTGACACATCAACACTTTACCAGTATCATAGGAATGGATGAGAGGGAGGCAGGAGACAGGATTGAGGAAATGAGGAGAGCAGGAGATGAGAAGCTTTCCAAGACTTCTCACTTCCTTCACACGCTTCACTGAGGAGCATCCTGCCCAGGGCTTTACAGGAATGTCACTGGCTTAATGCCACAACTATTGGAAATTGCCAAATGAGAATGGTTCCTGCTAGTCTCTTTTCTATTTTGAGGGGAAGAGAGAGAGTTTTGGTGATGTGGGACTTTCTTCAGTATCTATGGGACATGGATAGTAAAAGCAGTGAGAGGAGGACGCCATGTTGGGCAGTTTTTCATGGAACTTTGGGAGATGGAAGGAATGAATACATTACAAAGATTTCTCCTTTCTCCAGCGAGCTGACTTAAAGGTACAGCAAATTGGGAAAGCAAAATTATCTCAATCCTTCTTACCAGCTTCTACTCCCCGTTTCTTGTCCCTAGGCCCAGCAGAAGATTCTGCTCTTCCTAATCTTCCTGGTGAAGGTCCCAGAAACCCCCAAGGACACTTTGGCTTGACTGAATCAAAATATATTTACTGCCATCCTCCTGTGTGCCCTACATTGTGCTCGTCACCCGGTAACAGTTAGCAGAAACAGCTATCTCCCTTTCGTGATGGAAGAGCATCCAAACTTCAGCTGTCCACATGGCTTTCAAGTCTAAAGACCACATTCCTCTGCCTCTCTTTCAACGAGGAGTAGCCTTAGTACTAAATTCAGCAGACCGAATATCAGCAGAAATGTCATAGGGCAGCTCCCAGGCACCTTCCTTAAGAAACAGAAATATATGGGCGCCTGGGTAGCTCAGTGGGTTAAAGCCTCTGCCTTCGGCTCAGGTCGTGATCTCAGGGTCCTGGGATCGAGGCCCGCATCGGGCTTTCTGCTCCGCAGGGAGCCTGCTTCCTCCTCTCTCTGCCTGCCTCTCTGCCTACTTGTGATCTCTCTCTCTCTGTGTCAAATAAATAAAATAAAATAAAATAAAATAAAATAAAATCTTAAAAAAAAAAAAAGAAACAGAAATATATAAGCCCATTGCACAGTCTTCTCTATTGTTCCTCTGCCCTGCTGCCCGGGGCTTGTGTCCTGACATCCCGGACCTACACATGGCAGAGCAACAAGGTGGACATCATGGAGCACCACACAAAAAGGACCGAAGGCCTATGAGAGAATGGGAATTGTAGGATTCATGTTTTCCAGGTTAAAACTATCAACAAAGAGGGGTACCTGCCTACGTCTGTTAAGCATCTGCCTTCGGCTCAGGTCATGATCTCGGGGTCCTGGGATCGAGCCCTAGTGAGGAGCCTGCTTCTCCCTCTCTCTCTCTGCGCCACCCCACCCTCCATCCCTGCTCATGCTCTCTCTCTGGCTCTATCTCTAATTAATTAATTAATTAATTAATTAATTAATTAATAAACAAACAAACAAACTTTAAAGAGGTCAACAAGGAGGAGGGAAAGGAAGAGAGGCCTATAAGAAAATGTAAATTTCTACGTTCTTCTGGGTGGTGATAAAGTGGTGTGTGTGTGTGTGTGTGTGTGTGGTATTTTCCACTGACAAACTGTATAACATCTTTGTAGAACTTCAATCTATACTAAACGTTTTCCCAGGCAGGCCAAAGAAAAAGCTACTAAAGCACAACCAACAAACTAATTATTTGTACATATACATTATGTCACTTAAAAAAATTATTTTGGGGCACCTGGGTGGCTCAGTGGGTTAAAGCCTCTGCCTTCGGCTCAGGTCATGATCTCAGGGTCCTGGGATTGAGGCCCGCATTGGGCTCCCTGCTCAGCGGGGAGCCTGCTTCCTCCTCTCTCTCTCTCTGCCTGCCTCTCAGCCTACTTGTGATCTGATCTCTCTGTGTCAAATAAATAAATAAAATCTTAAAAAAAATTATTTTGGTGCACCTGGGTGGCTCAGTTGTTAAGCATCTGCCTTCAGTTCAGGTCATGATCCCAGGGTCCTGGGATGGAGCCCTGCATCAGGCTCCCTGCTCAGCGGGGAACCTGCTTCCCCCCTTTCCCTGTGCCCCTCCCTCCACTTGGGCTCTCCCTCTCTCTCCCTCTCTCTCAAAGAAATAAAAAAAATCTTAAAAAAAATTATTTTACCTGCACAGTGATAACATCTAAGTGAGATATCGTTGAAGGGTTGTGAAGAAGGCAAATGAGAAGTTTCTCTGAAGATAGAATGAAAATGAACAAGCCTTTCTCAGAAGACCAGTTCAGAAAAACAGCCAACTCTTCTGTTTCTATTCTGTTCTCAATTTGCTGTGAGACTTTAAGTGAGCTATTAAACATCTTGGACCTTATTAAAATGGGGTGGTAATTTCATATAGAGTAGGTATTGTTAAGCCTTCTTGATTTTAAATCCAAACTGAGCCTCTCTCTCTCTCACACACACACACAAATGTAGCTTTTGTAAGCTGTTCACTTACTGCTAGGGAGGTAAGAGGATCTGTCTGAAGAGCTAATGCAGTTATAGATAGATATTCCATATGCTAACTTAACATAAATGCTTCAAACTTTTATTTCCTTGATGGAGAAACATCAGAGTCTCTGTCCTGTTTTATATGCTTTAGCCTTGGGTGGGAAATGCCTCTAAGTAAAATAAGAAGCCATTTCAGAAGTATTTCTCCTTTCCCACACCACTTACTATCTCTAACAACTCATTTTCCATCCACCGTGTTTCCCTGTACGGATTTTACGATAGGGAGTCTCCACCACTGTGGGCCTTCTGTGAGTCTAGCCAATTCTTTCTGGCTCCCCAGTGAAAGATGGAGGACGAAACTCAGAATTATGACAGGGCCGTCCCTGTGATATGGCCATCACTTTTCTGGTTTCCATCTACCCTGCAGGTGGCAAGTTTGAAGGTTTGGGAAATTCCCTGATGGCTAGATGCACCAATTTCCGATGGGATCACACTAGCACGTTCAAGTATAATTGCTACAGTACTGGCCAGGCCTATTTTCAGGCCGTGTGTAAGGAAGAGGAACAGCTGCCCACGGGTCTATAAAGTTTCTTACACAAAAACCCAGCACCTGAAAGCTCAAAGTAAAGACACATGCCAGCCCTTATGGATTCTCTCCATTCTACAGGTGTAGATGGAGGCAAGGGAAGTTTGGCTGGGCTGACCCGTGACTACTAGGTCAAAAGCCCTAGAGTCCAGGTCAGAGTCATGTGCAACATCTTTGGCCAATGGCTGTGCTGTATTGAGGCCCCAGGCAGCCAAGAAAATTGGCCAGTGGTCAGGAAAGTGGGCTCTGGACCTGCCTTTGCCATTGCCTGTCTGGGTGACCTTGGACAAGTCACTTCACTCTTCTCTGAATAGAGCGCCAGTCCCAACTCTGCTACACACTGGGAGACCTTACTTAACCAATTCACAGCATTGAGTATCAGAGGAAGCCAAAGGATTTGTTTTCTAGCATGCCCTATGACCCCAGCGCAGACACATACTAATGCCCGGGGGAACAGCCTGGTAGTAGCAACCAGAAAGACATCCTTGGTCATGTTAGGAAATTGAGAAGACTGGAGGGCAGATTCTCAGCTCCCAGAGCTGATTGTGTTGCCAGATATTTCACTGTTGTATGTTTTTACATGTTTTGAATTGTTATAAAATTCTGTACTGGCCAATGACTCTAGGCCAGAAATGGCCTACTAGGCCTATTGTAGAGTCTTCTGCAGTCGGCTGACTCAAGGATGAGTTGGACTAGGTGGGGATCTGGCAGGGAGGAGTGATGGATGCAGTATCCCCTACATGGAGAACACAGGTAATTCTGGCCAAGGGTGGGCTGGCTGGTCTGGGCCCCACAGCGCTACCGCTCCTACCCCAGCCTCAGTTTCCCCCGCGCACCCCCAACGGTCCAGTTCAGCCTGGCTCTATTTTCCTCGTCGCAGCGCTCAGGCCTCGGCCGTGGGTCCCCAGCCTCCTGGGTGCGGCCAAACGCGAGACGTCCGGAAATTCACGTTGCAAACACCGCCGCGGGCAGGTGCGGCGGGGCGCGGCGCCCGAGAACCCGGCGGCCCCGGCGGCCCCGGCGGCCCCGGCGGCCCC
>LNAC01000250.1:1489197-1515664 GCA_002007465.1 Ailurus styani
AACGCCGGGGCGCGCGGCTGGCGGGCGGCTGGCGGGCAACTCGCATCGCGGGCGTGGCGGCGTCAGGGCCGGGAGCCTGCGCTGCAGCCCGACAATGCCCTGAACCGAACGGTATGTATTTGTTGGGAGGAAATTCGATCCTCGAGCCCTTTCCTGCCTGAGCTTAAAAATGGATTCTCCATCTGCTGCGAAAGCCTCGGGCTCAGGACGGCCGTATCCTGGCCCCTGTGAGTTGTGGGGAGCCCTGCAGACCGACTCCCCCACCCCCACCCCCGGAGGCCCTTGCTCCGCCCGCCCCTGGGCTCTGACACCCACTGTGCTCCCTGACGTTGGTGTTCTTTCGATGCCCGGTCGCCTATTCCAGCCAAGCCCAAAGGAGGTGATGCGCTGTCAAGTTAAAAATAAAAAAGCCTATTTTCTACGTAATTCAATTTGTCCAAAAGAAATCTGAAGACAGATGACAATACACAGAGACACTGTTACCCTCACGCTATTGGTGAAACGTAAAAAACAAACCAAACACACACACACACACACACACACACACACACACACACACACACAAAGCAACAACAACAGATAAAACCTCTTGGAGGCAATTTTGACATTTATGAATTTACGGTTGTTATTTCGTTTGTCCCCAGAATCTCACTTTCTTTGGAAAATTTTTCTACACAATGCATTAAAAAGTATTTACTATGTCATTTTAGTGTTAATGAAAAAGTGGAAATAACCCAACTGTTCATCAATATATAAATAAAATGGTTGAAAAATAATGAGTGCACATATCAAGAAATACTATATAGAAAAGATTTGTGTTCACAGGCAAACAGATCTAAGCTTACATTAAATGAAAAAAAAGTGAGTTATAAAAGACAGTAGATACGGTAAGATTCCATATTCGTTAAACTGCAGAAGGAAATTGTAAGTAAATGTCCACAACTCACTCGGATATGATTAGTGACTTTTTATTTCATGGATGATTGTATAGAAAATATATGTATATTTTATATGCACATACATCTGGAGAAATATATACCTAACTGTTGCATTTTTGTCTCTGGGGTGACCTGAGAGGGGGGAACGTGGAGCATTAACTTCCCACACTATATATGTCTTCAAAGTTTGATTTCTTTTAAAATAAGCATGCATTAATTTTGTATTTCCCACATACCAAAAATAATAAAGATTTTTAAAAATCATACCCCTTCCCGTCCCAAGACTATCAGATTATTATCACTTGTCAGTTCTCTCTGATCTTTCCATTACTATGTTAACTTTGTCTCCAACCTCCTCTCATCCCTGTACAGTATCCAAGAAACTCACATTCCTTTCATTTCAACTTACAAATTGCCTGTTTCATGTGCGGAAATAGTTTTTTAGATCCTTTAAACCTAAAGAATGAACAAAGTGAGAATATTACTTACATTTTATTCATATTACTCAAACAGAAAGATTAGGTGCAGTATTGTTTGGTTTTATTTTATTTATTTTATTTTATTTTTTGGCCCTTGAAAGCATTGCCGTTTTTAATCCATTACTTCTCAAGTTCTGTGTGGATGTGGCACATTTTCTCTCTCAGTGCAGCCAACCATGAGAGATCTTTAAAACACGGTTTTTGTTTCTATTTAATCCAGAAAGGCAGAAAGGCGTTATACTGTGGAGGAAATGCCATTGAAAAGTTGAACAGGATTTCCAGGGACGGGAGTTGCGGTGGGAAAGGCACTCTTGGCTGAAGGAGGGACACTGTGAAAGAGGCTAGGAGAAGGGGATGTGACTTGGACCATGGGCTGTGATTCTGCGATTGTTTAAATTAGTCTGAATGTTGTCTCAGAAACATGAGCTCAATTCATACTATGGGAAATAAGCATGGCCACACTTCAAACATGCAGAAATGAAGGGCTTGTCTGGCATTTTAAAATATTCATCTAGAAAAAAATAAAATAAAATATTCATATAGAAAAATGGCACCCAGTAGCAATAAACTGAGTGGGTCCACTCCCACCAACATGTCCGATATGGTTCTTATTTACACATAAAGCAACATCATATTTCCTTAGGCAAAGTCTCAGAATATTCCAGGATCACGCACATAACTCAGTTTTTGCTCAGACCCCTGATGTCGCTCTCCTCCTTTTTATTTGTTTATTTGTTTATTTATTTATTATTTTTTTGACAGTGAGAGAGGAAACACAAGCAGGGGGAGTGGGAGAGGGAGAAGTAGGCTTCCTGCTGAGCAGGGAGCCTGATGTGGGGCTTGATCCTAGGACCCTGGGATCATGACCTAAGCTGAAGGCAGATGGTTAATGACTGAGCCACCCAGGCACCCCAAGATGTTATGCAAGTTAAACAAGATGATGTATACAAGGCTTTTAGAACATTAAGCCCCTTAGAATACTAAGAATAAAGCTTTAGAATATAAGCCTTTTTATTTACTTATTTATTTTAAAGATTTATTTATGAGAGAGAGAGAGAGAGTGTGCATGAGCAGGGGGAGGGGCAGAGGGAGAGAGAATCTCAAGCAGACTCCCCACTGAGCAGGGAGCCCAGCTCCCCTGGATCTCAGGATTCTGAGATCCCGACCAGAGCCAAAACCAAGATTCCAATGCTCAACTGACTGATCCACCCAGGTGCCCCTATTTATTTATTTTTATTTTAAGTAGGCTCCATGCTGGGCATGGTGCTTGAACTCAGGACCCTGAGATCAAGACTCACATGTTCTACTGACTGAGCTGGCCAGGGGCCCCCGAAATATAAAGTTTTTTAGAATACTAAAAGTTGAATCACAGCCACAATTACTACTTATTCTTGCCCCGTTCTCCCCTCCTGAAGATACTGCCATCTCTAACTCTCTAAATTGTTTTAGTTCCATCACCTATTCAAAGGAGATTCTAATAATAGGTCCTCTCCTGCTGTCTGACTTCACTCTCCTACCCAATGGGAGGCAAACCACTGTAGCATAGTCTAAAGAAAACCTCACTGAAAACCTGGAGTCTCTTCTTCCTCTTCTTCTGTGATAGCTTCTGAGTTTTTAAAACAACTTTAGGGCGCCTGGGTGGCTCAGTGGGTTAAAGCCTCTGCCTTCAGCTCAGGTCATGATCTCAGGGTCCTGGGATCGAGGCCCGCATCGGGCTCTCCGCTCAGCGAAAAGCCTGCTTTCCCCTCTCTCTCTCTGCCTGCCTCTCTGCCTCCTTGTGATCTCTATCTCTGTGTCAAATAAATAAATAAAATATTTAAAAAAAACAACTTTATCCACATGTATTTCATATATCATAAAACTCACTTACTTCAGGTGTACGATTCAATGATTTTTAGTTACTTGACCAAGTGCTGCAATCATCAAAATAAATCAGTTTTTAAAAATATGAGCCACTTTATGAATTTGCATGTCATCCTTCAACAGGAGCCACACTAACCTTCTCAGTATCATTTAATTTTAGTATATGGGGTGCTGAAGCAAGCACAGAATAAATCGGTTTTTTTTTAAGATTTTATTTATTTGACAGAGAGAGACACAGCGAGAGGGGGAACACAAGCAGGGGGAGTGGGAAAGGGAGAAGCAGGCTCCCAGCAGAGCAGGGAGCCCCGATACGGGGCTCCATCCCAGGACCCCAGGGATCATGACCTGAACAGACGCTTAATGACTGAGCCATGCAGGCACCCCAGAATAAATCAGTTTTAGATCCTTTTCAGCCCCCCTACCTACCATAGGATCCCCTGTGTGCTTTTACAGTAAATCTCCCTTCCCACCTTCAGCTTCTGGGAAACACTAATCCACTTTCTGTTGTGATATATTTGCCTTTTCTGGACATTTTAGATATATGGAATCATACAATAGGTGGTCTACTCTGTCTAACTTCTTTCACTCAGCATAATTTTTTAGATTTATCCATTATACAACACATGTTAGTCGTTCAGTACTTTCTGCTTTATCACCTGTCAGATCAGAATGATTTCTGCCATGTCTGTAAGAATTCTATTACAGAACAATATTGATAATACCTAGTGGAAGCTAACTATTATTTCACCTACCATGCTCCAAGCCCTGCCTAAGTGCTTTATTTGCATCATAGGACTTAAACTTCACAACAGCTTATGTAGGGGCTATCTAGGTAATTCTATTATATACAGTTTTGAGTTGAGGACACTGAAGTTTAGAAATGTGAACAGACTTGCCCACAGCCACAAAACAAGTATGTGACAGAAAGGGGCTCAAATCTAAGTCCGTATGATTCTAGAGCTAAAGCCAAAGTCACCTTCAAAATTCACCAAGGGTTTTCATCATCCTTCCATCATCACAAAAACAAAACCCAGGAGAGTATTCGTAGTAAGTCCACCAAAAAGATGGAGAAATGGGTCAGTGCTTTGTCAACTGTAAATCTCACCTTGTGTGTAAGGAATTTTTACTCCATCATTTTCTCCGTACCTGATGCTGTTCCTGTTTGGGGGACTTCTAACTGGTCTGGAAAGAGCTGGTATCATGAAGGACTCAGTTCTACTGGAGAAAGATTTCTGATGTTTGAGGAAATTTTCCTGGGCACTATCCCGATGCCATCCCCAGGTCAGGCAGCCTAGGAAAATAGGCTGGACATTTACCCATCACCCCGTCTACAGGAAATTAATACGCAGGGGGAAATCTCCTTAGGATCCATGCTTTCCATCGTTACCAATGTTTAGGTTGGAACTCATGGCAGTGCACGGTAACAGTGAAGATGGGCCACTCCAAGCTCCCACCCTGAGGTATCTGAGGGGCTGTTTAGTAGGAAGATTCTGCTGCCACAGGCAGAAACACCCTTCTCTGAAGATTTCTAAAGAAAACTCCAGTTGTTATTTAAAGTCATCAAACCTCTTTGAGGTTTTATGATGAGCCTCAGGCCCCACATTTATGAGGAGCCTCAGACTGGAGACATTTGCCTTCAAACATGTGTTGTTATTAGTATAAATGGATTCATAATATTGGTTTAGTAATAATAAGTACTGCAACAGACCATGCTTGCAATCTATCCTAGTATTACTGAATAATATTTAACCACCCTCATTAGTCACAGAAGGAAGAGTCCTCAGAGTGAAAGTTCTTCATTCCACGGAGGAACCCCAGGGATCCCAGGAGGTGCCTAGGTGTTCTGTCAAGGGGTGGGGGTGAGAACCCAAGTCTTCAGTCCCTTGAAAAGATTCAGGAAAAGTAAGCACTCAGACAAATCCCATTCTGGCTCAGTAGCAACTAACTTAGATAATGGAGCCTCTTATTACTAGCCCTTCATTGGTGATGTACAATGCCCATCCACTAACATCTATTTGTTGAATGAAAAGAACTATTTGTTGGTGTTAAATGTCAATTGCTGCTTACACGGGTGTGTTCACTTTGTGATATTTTGTTCCCTTTATGCACTTTCTTAATGCATAATATTTCAATAAAATTTACCCCCCCCCAAAAAAAAGGGCACCTGGGTGGCTCAGTCCTTAAGCGTCTGCCTTCAGCTCAGGTCATGATCTCAGGGTCCTGGGATCCAGCCTCGCATCGCGCTCCCTGCTCTGCGGGAAAGCCTGCTTCTCCCTCTCCCTCTCCCCCTGCCGGTGTTCCCTCTTTCGCTGTATCTTTCTCTGTCAAATAAATAAATAAAATCTTAAAAAAAAAAAACACGAGTGAAGATAAATATTTTAGAATGAAAGAACCTAGTGCGGTTCCCGACGCGTAGGAGGTGGCTATCACATATGTGTTTACTGAATAAATGGTTTCATTTGATCCTATCGTGTGCAAACGCATATAGTATTGTTCCTGTTGTCACTATGACCTTTTCTTAACAGATCAGAAGTTCACGACTCGGCTCCGGTCCCGCAGCTGGTCAAGTCTCCGAGCCAGGAGCCCCCCGGGTCCTCTCCCGGAACTGAGCCGGAGGACGGTGATCACTGCCCCGTTTCGGTCTGGCCTCGGGCCCTGCCGCAGCCCTGGGCGAGGGGACGGAGGAGGCCGGGCGGGCCCGAGGCGACTCTGCCCGCCTGCAGCCCCCAGCGAGCTCCCAGCAGGCGCGCAGGGCGGAGGAGGCCTCGCCACGCCTCGGCGGGGCTCGCGGGGTCCCCCGCGGGGTCCCCGCCGGCTCCGGAGCCCGGGTTTCTGCGGCTTCGGGCTCTCCCCGTCGCGCGCCCCGCCCCGCCTGTCTTCCGGGCGGCGTCCGTCCGTCTGTCCACCGGTGTCTTCACTGTCTCCCACCGACCTTCACACCCTCGTCCCCTACCCTGAACGGCGGCGCCCTCGGAGCCGCCCCGGGAAAAGCACCCAATTTAGCATCACTCTTGGATATCTTTCCAGCGTGGGATGGTGGCGGGGAGGGAGCGCCGACTTGTAAGAACGGTACAGCTTTTTCTGACGCGAACCACGAAGAAAGCCTCCGACCTGGGCTCCCCTTTACTCAGTGCCCAAGTTCACCTATGGACCTGACACAGGGCAGCTGAGAGAGTCCCAAAGATCCTAGCCTCTCTGCCCCCACGGCTGTGCTAACTCACTCAAGTCACTGAGCCTATGCCTCAGGTCCTCATCTGCAAAAGTGAAATAACAACCATGCCCGACTCATAGGGGTATTGTGAGGGTTCGGTGAGAGAATCCCTGCAAAGTACAGCATCCGGAACACAGTGCGCGCTGGGCGCTACTTCCCTTCCCTTCCCCTCACCTTCAGCCAAACTGTGCGCCCAACACTCCTCCTGCACCTCCACGGGGGAAAATCTCTCTCTCTCTGCCTGCGTGGGTCAGGGACACCCTGTAGGACCAGGACAATCGCTCAGCCTCTGCTGTTTTCCCAGCCAGACCCCCAGGCCAGCACACCGTTCAGCGTGCTGCTTCCCTGGGTTCTCATCTCAGCCCCCAGTGCCTTCATCTCCGTAGTTGTGTCAGCTCATCTTTCTCTCGCTCGCAGACCCCCATGCACACGCTTATGGACTGTTAATGCTGCTGAGGGTAAGTAGCCCCTTGCTCATGCGAAATGCCAAGCGCTGCCTAGCACGGAGCCTTCCTGACTCAATAAATGTCTGTTCCCCCACAGTAGGTAGAACAGGTCCGCTCCACCTCTAGCCTCCCCCTCCCAACCTCCTCTACCGCCCCTCCCCCCTTCCTGCAGCTGGTGGTGCTAAAGACTAAGCCTCCGCCCCCTCCCCCCAACTCAGAAGCCATATTCACCCTAGCCGTGGTGACAGGTTGACGACTCCTATAACAGGCCCCTTTCCTCCTCTGGGGGGTTCCTGCCTGCATGGAGTCTGGTGGAGGGGCCACCAGCAGGGCCGGAAACCTGGGGAGAACGTCTCTGGCTGCCACTGATTTCTGTTACTAGAACTGATGTTTTTCTGCAATTACAACCTTCCCTCCTTCATTACGTTCTCCTGTGTTCCCGAAGTAGTTAATACTAGGGATATGTATTACACTCCACATAATTTATTTTCGATGATCAGAAAAAGCTTCTATTAATAGACCCACCCACTGTCAACAGGGGATATGGCTCTGAAGCTCAGAGTGAGGTGAGGTTTCTAGAACAGTGTCTATCTGCTGAGCACAGAGATGCCCACCTCCCTAACTTTTGTCCTCTGGGCCACTGTCTCTACCCACTGCATTAACAAGAGGCAGCAAAGATTAGTAGGTGAAAATATGGCCCTGGGACCCAATGCCTGGGGTCAACCCTAGTCCAATCCTCACCCCTTACTAGCTGGGTGATCTTGAGCAAGTTATCAAACCTGACTGTGCCTCTGTTTCCCCATCTGTAAGAAGGAAGTGATGGTAATAATAGTTCTTAGAGTCATTATGCAGATTAAATGAGTTATTGTTTATAAAGTGATTAGCACTCTGTAAGCACTCAATCAATGATTTTTGTCTAATACTTAAACTTAATACACCCGAGATCCTGACTCTTAAAGATGCCTAGGTGGTTATAACCCATTCTAAAGGAGGGACTAAGGATCCCCCAATTTAACCCCATGCATTTTATTGATTTTCAAGCCTTATAGAATTGTCCTTAAAAGTAACCAATTTCTCTCAATCTTTACGTTTCTTCATTTGTGTTGTATGTAAGTGGACACATTCTGGAAGGAAAATTCAAAAGAAAGAGATAGGAAGGAAAGGAGGGAGGGGGAGGGAGAGGAGAGAGAGAAAGAAAGGAAAGGGAAGGGAGCAAGAAAAAAATGGAGGGAAGGAGGATTTGGTTGAGATGGGTGGATTGTGGTAAAATTCTGTTTTATTATTTTCCATCAGCATTATAATAATAAGCAGTTCAATAAATTATGCCAAACTCATGCATTCCTGGACCTTACACTTTCCAGAAAATCTAGGTGAGAAGAGGTTGCTCAGAGTCAGACTGACTGAATTTAAGAGATGGAGGAAAGAGATGGCTGCAGAGCTCTAGGGTCACTCACTGGATCAGAATTTGCCCAACAATATCCTAGAGGGCACCTCTCACCTCAACACTTGCAATATGTTCTCTATGCCCTGAAAACCTCAACAACACAGGTTGTGCAGAAGCCCGGCCATCCCTACTTCAAGACCATGGAGGGAAGGAACTTTTCTTTACTCCAGGCTGCAGGAAAAAGTGACTTCTGGGTTCCCCTCCCCCAGCATCTATCCTAAACACACACACACACACACACACACACACACACACACACACACACAGCTGCACCCTAGATTCAGTGGGTGTAAAGGTTTGGATTTTGCACCTTGGAAATTACATGCTTGTCCAAACACTTCAAGCGGGTATTGCAATGGAGGCTTAAGACGGCGCTCAAGGAAGTGTTCATGATGCAACCGGACAGAGAGCCCAAAGGAAAAGGAGACCCCCACCCTGCTCCTCTGGCTTTCTCAATTCCCACCAAGATCATTTCAAGGAAAACATGCCACTTTTTCCTCAGAAGTGCCTGCCTCGGGGTGCCTGGGTGGCTCAGTCATCTGCCTTTGGCTCCTAGGTTCCCAGGATCCAGTCTGGCTTCCGGCTCCCTGCTCAGTGAGGAGTCTGCTTCTCCCTCTCCCTCTGCCTCTGCCTGCCACTCCCCCTGCTTGTGCTTTCCCTCTCTCTCTCTCTCTGTCAAATAAGCAAGTAAAATCCTTTTTAAAAATGCCTGTGTCCTAGAGATCTAAACTGGTGGTTTTCAACTGGGGGCAACTGTGCCCCCCAGGGGACATTTGCCAATGTCTGGAGACATTTTTGATGGTCACAACAGGGGTAGGTGCTACTGGCATCTAGTGGATAGAGGCCAGAGATGCCGATCAACATCCTACAATGCCCAGGACAGCCTCCACAGTAAAGAATTTTCCAGCCCAAAATGTCGGTAGTGTCTAGGTTGAGAGATCCTGACATAAACCAAACTCCCACTGCCTCAGAGGAAATAATGTCTCAGAATTCCTCCAGCTTCCTAAGCAGAGAGCAGACGAGAGTGTCAGGAGGAGCACCCCAGAGAACCCTTTCTCAGGCCCCACACTAAGAATGGGGAGGTCCCAGCTTGCCTCCAGAACACAAAACCCTGGCATCTGAAAAGATTAAATAAAACCCATGATTCCCAGCCCCTCAGGCTTCCTAACCCTGCCCCTCATCTCCTATTTCCCTCACTCCTGGAGCACAGTTGGAAATTCAAATTGCAATCTTTACTGTCCAGCCCTCAAAGGCTCGGCCTGCTTCCTCTCCCAGGGACAAAAATCTCCTCAACATCCTGCCTCCCTTTGAGAGGAACCCCCAACCCTGCCTCTTTCACCAACTGTAAGTCATTCTTCCCCACCTCCCTCTACCCAGCCTTCTCTTTCTAATTAAACCACATCCAGGGTGTTGGGAGGGAAGGGTAAAGGATCCCAAGACTTCCGTGCTGAAGGTTCTGGGGGCCTACAGCCTCATGTTTTTTTGTGAGGTGCCAACCACACTGTGATCATTAAACCCCACAGTGGTGGGAGGGGATTTTCTCATTGCTGTTAACCTGGGAACCAGCTACATCTTGTTTATCAGACTTGCTTTAATTCAGCTTGGTTAGGTTCCAAGTGTTGAGGTGGAGATTAAAGGGCAACTGAAGAATCCAATTAGCCGCCCAGTCTTCTTTAAGCCAAAAAATCAGGTCACAAACTAGATCAAAGTGAAATTATTTCTCGACAGCTCTGTTCATTAAGGGGAGGGTAGGAGCTCACACTGCTAAGCTGAGCTCATTACTGGGATTGGCATTTTAAATACAGTATCTCCCCCAAATTACAAGTTTCAGAGGTTGGAGGGAGAACCGAGATTATCTTATGTGAAGTCTCTATTCGCCTAATAGAAAACAGAAAGTCAAAGAATAAGTGTATAACTTCTAGGAAAAGGATTAAACAAGGCCCTAATTTTTCTGGGCTGGAAAACCAAATCTGGAAACTGGAATTGGCAACACTCACTCCCAACCAGAGAATTCCTCCTCCGGGGAATCTAGAGAGCTGAGAAATCTACATTTTCCAGGTGGCCCTATTCACCCATTTTCCTGAGAGCCCACCCCTGTCCCTGGCTTACTGCAGCTGTGAGAGGGCCCCCTGGCAACTCCGCCCGGGCTTCCCCCCAGCCACAGGATGCAGGCAGCAGTTGAAGAGAAACCACTCACCATTTCTGGATTCTGGGTCCCAGGCAGAGTTGTTTCCAGCAGCAAAAGACTCCCCTTGGGCCTTTCTGTGTTTCTGTGAGCTCTTTTGAGGCTCCTGGAGAGCAGAAGAGGAGGAGAATTAGGAAGGCCCTGATCAGATTCACTTCCCACAGGGAGGATCAAATATGGGATTACTGGGAGGACATTTAGAACCATTGACTCTACGTGAGAGAAAGAGGGACAGAAAAATTACATTCAAGACAGCAGTAACAGGACACGTGCCCTCCTTCTGTGAGCACTGATTTTGAACAGAGCCAGGATATCTGCAGAAACAGTGGCCTTTCCCCCCATATCCCATTCAGCTTGCAAAATTCTGTAAACTTCTCACGCAACCAGGAACCTCTGGGTTAGAAAATGTCATTTTTCAAAAAAAAAAAAAAGAAAGAAAGAAAGAAAGAAAATGTCATTTTTCAGCTCTTCCAGGCCAGAAGCCTGTGGGACACTGAATGTGGCTCAGATTTCTTTTGGGGGCTTTAGGTGGTGGTCACTTCAAGTATCTCTGAAATCTGAACCACTGGAGAGACCCTTCCTCAAACTTCCCAGTCTGTCTGTCCCATCCAAGCGGGGCCTGGGAGCAAAGCCAGTTGTAGCTGGAGACCTGACACTCTCAAGTGGGGAAAAGATGAGAGAGGGTAAGGAAGACACAAGGGGAGGGAGGAAGAACAGTAGGAGGGAGTCTGAAAGCTTTATTTTTTAAAAAGATTTTATTTATTTAGGGGCACCTGGGTGGCTCAGTCTTTAAGCGTCTGCCTTCGGCTCAGGTCATGATCCCAGGGTCCTGGGATCAAGCCCCGCATTGGGCTCCCTGCTCCGAGGGAAGCCTGCTTCTCCCTCTCCCACTCCCCTGCTTGTGCTTCCTCTATCTCTGTCAAATAAATAAAATTTTTAAAAAAGTTTATTTATTTATTTGAGAGAAGAACACAAGCGGGGGAGAGAGAGAGAGGGAGTAGACCCCTTCCCCCCAACTGAGCAGGGAGCCCAACACAGGGCTCCAACCCAGGACCCATGGATCATGACCTGAGCCTAAGGCAGCCACTTAAGCTTACCGGACTGAGCCACCCAGGCACCCTGGGAGTCTGAAAGCTTTAGTCTGCACCTCCTGCCCAGGTCTTGCTGCCCCAAATTTCTAGCTGCTGCCTAACTAACCAACTCCCTCCTCCAGGTCTGAGAGCCTTGGTGACTTCATAATTCGGAGGCACCTGAGGCATGGAGTTTACTTTGGGGCTGCAGCCACCCAAGACCCCCACTGGGCTTTCCCGTTCATCTCTTCTGCAGCCAGAGCGAGAGCCCTCGAGGGGGAGGTTGGGAGCACACATTTCTTTCTTTTTTTTAAAAAAAAAAGATTTTATTTATTTATTTGACACAGAGAGAGAGATTACAAGTAGGCAGAGAGGCAGGGAGAGGAGGAAGCAGGCTCCCTGCTAAGCAGAGAGCCCGATGTGGGCCTCGATCCCAGGACGCTGAGATCATGACCTGAGCCGAAAGCAGAGGCTTTAACCCACTGAGCCACCCAGGCGCCCGGGAGCACACATTTCAAGGAACCTCTCCCACCATTGGTAGGTAACTGTAGCCCAGAGGGATTCTCCTTGGATGATGCATTTGGAGCCGGAACACATCGCGTCTGGAGGGTTTGGTTTTTCTTCTCCGAGTATTTCCCTCCCTGGGATTGTGTCATCTTCCCACCCAGATCCTTCCACACCCGCCTATTCGCCATACCCTGGGGCCGGCAACAGTCCTGCCAGACTTCAACAAAACGCACCCTGGAGCCCACGCAGATAACCTTAACGTGCGCCTCCACACGAAATGACCGCCAAATTACTTTGTTTTGTTTTGTTTGTCGGGGGCCTAAGATGAGTTTCGAAATCTGTTCCTTTCCGAAGGAGAGGACACGGGCCCACCGTGGAATATTGCGCTAAGGGGAGCCCAGGCCCATTGATTTCCGTGGGGAGTCGGCTGGCCTCCAGAAGAGAAGCCCTGGTTGGGGAGGGCACCCGCTGCAGCCCTTGAGCCACCTCGCAAAGGGGGGGGGTTGGTATTCCCGGCAGGGGCTCCCCGAGCCAGACGCACACCCAGCCTGGTACTCGGGCTGAGCTCTGCCCCTGCTCCGCACCGCGTCCTCATTGTTGTCCAGCCAAAAACCTGAGCCGAAATGGAAATTCGGGAAGATATGAGCTGGCGTTGAGCAAACGTGTGCCTTTGTCCCTCTGGGGGCCGCCACCGTCCCAGACTGCTGTCCCTGCACTGGTCACTCTCACTCGGCGGGCGGAGCCGCTGCCCGAATACGGGAACCGAGGTGTACGTGTCCCGGGGTGGGAGGTGCCAGTACAAGACCTTACACGGTTTCCAGAGAGCCCCTGTCGCAAGGCCCTAGCCGGGTGGGGGTGGGGGGCGCGGACGTGCCGGCCCGGGGGTGGAGGCGGGGGTCCCCCGTCCCAGCTGTTCTCTTGGCCCCGCAGCACACTGGACCCAAAATAGCAAGTTCACCCCGGGTCAGCCCTGTAAGAGCCGACCCTGCACCCCATCCCGGTAAAGGCTCGGCCTGCGCCTTTCGAGAACAGCTCTCCGGCCCAGGGCCTCGGCCTAGCGGTCGCATTTCAACCCGGAGCGTAGTCACAGTGGGGACTGCGGGTGCGCCGATCAGCGCCCAGATGGGGCGGTGCGGAGGGTGCCGAGGAGCCCTGAGCAGCCGCAAAGCGTGAGAGTGCTCGACTCCGCCCCAGCCGGGGGCCGCCCGCCGCCGCGAGGGCTCCAGGCCACCAGCCCCAGCCGCTCCCGGTGCCAGGCCCGGCCTCCGAGGGCCACGGGCTCTTGCAGACCCACGCGGGCAGCTCCGTGCGCCCCCCGGCCGGCGCCTTCTCAGCGGCGCGCCCCTGAACCTGGCACCGAAGCCGCGCGACAGACACTTCGAACAACACGGGAGGGGGAAAAAGAGGGAGAGAAACCGGTTTGTCCGCGTAAGCTCTACGAGTCACTCTCAAAGTTTTCCTGGCTTCTCGTAAAGGTGGCCCGTAAAGGTGGCCGGGGCCGTTTACAGTAAGAGCAGAATAATGTTTGTGACTGTGCGACATAATTATCTCCAGATTTGCCTCTCCCCCGCTCCCAGCCACGGTTTTCACCAGCGAAAGCGGCTAATGCATTTGCACACATTAAACATCTTGAACGCATAATTACAGGCTGCAGACAGGCGGGACAATAAAATATCTCGGCTCGATATTTTTGGAAGCCTTTTGCGACCGTGCCTGGAATAAATAATCGCTTTCTATGTCTTCGGCCATCTAACTACAGCCACCGTTATTTCGGAACACCCCTGCTCCACCCCTGCTTTGGAGGGTTTGGGGGGGGAGGGCAGGAGGATGCGGCCATCTGGACAGGTCTCCCGGGCCCCGGGGGTCCACTGCGCGGGGGTGCGCCTGGAAGAAGGGGAAGAAAATATGTTCAGAGCCGCGGAGGCCGCCTGCCTCATTAGGGGGCTGCAAGCTGGGCCATCGAGGCCTCACAGCCTCTGGGCACCCACCCTGCCCTCCCCATCTTCTCCCTATTCGAAGGCATAAATATTTTGAAGAAGGTGCAGAATGTCAAATTCCCTCCTCACATCCCCAGGAAGAGCATCTCTAGTTTGCTACCCGAGAAATGTGCTGAAAAAGAAAAGGCTTCCTACTGAAGCAGCAAGACAGGGAGGAGAAAGCTGGGTGTGGTTCCGTTCTCCTTGGAGGCCTGGGACACTCTAACTTCCCTTGAGTCTTAGTTGCCTTGTCTGTAAAATGGAGACGATTATAATAACCTCGGGACCTACTTCACAGGTCGTTATGAGGAAGCACTTTAAAAAATTTTTTTATTGCCATATAACTTCCATATAGCAAAGCATAAAAATCTTAAGCACCCAGCTCACTGAATTTTTATATGTGTATACACTTGTATAACTACTACCCAGATCAAGATATAGAGCATTACTAGCCCCCCAAAGGCGCCATGAAGAAGTACTTTTAAAACTAACTTTAGTTAGTGATAATGTTACTGTCCCTAACTCAAGAAGTCAACACCTCAGTCAAGTATGTGGAGCTTCCTGATACTTGGGGACAGGAACTGACAAACCAAATATACACATAGAAGATATTTACTATTCTATTCGCAACATTACTAGGAGCTGTTGGAATGAATCTCTAGCCTGAAGCAGCAGGTAGGGCCCTTGTACTCAGGCACTCAAGGGTTGAGCAAAAATTTATGATCAGGCTTTAATTCATTTTGAGACAATGGGGTACTCTTGCTATGAATGGCTGGGCTCTATTTACTGGGGTTGGCATATTCATTTACAGGTTAGGGTGAACCCAGCAGAGAGAGGCCTAAGGTCCCCTTCCAGAGGATGGAAATCTGAGCTGATGACTACGAAGCTAAGGTCTAAGTTCTAGGGTGACTTATTTCAATGTCTCCCTGAATCCAAGCCTGGTTTGATGTGTGGAGGGAATGCCCCCAGAGGAATGTTTGGCCATGAGATAAAGAAGGCACCTATTTTCTGAAGTGTGTTACCCCAATGGCTAACACATGAAATTGGTACACGTTACAAATAATGTAAAAGACTTTACAGCAAGAAGTGAATTCTCCACCAGACCCTCTGACCCCAGAGGAAGCCACTGTTAACAGATTACTTTTTCTATCCTGTCAGCCCTTACGTGCACACCCTCCCTTTTTTTAAAGCGCACTGGCATTCCTAAAAAAAAGGGGGGGGGTTCTTGGCTGGCTCAGTTGGTAGAACATGAGACTCTTGATCTCAGGGTCCTGAGTTCTAGCTCCTCGTTGGGGTTGGAGATTACTAAAATATTTTTTTTAAATAAGGTACACTGGGAGCCCTCACTATACTTGCTGGCCTGGCCTCGAATTTTCTTCCTAAATAACTTCCCAAGACAGTTCTTCACAATGAGTGTATTGGTTCAGAAAGTTATGTTCAGACCTGGTGGCCCAGCTTAGCTGAAAGTCAAGCTAACTTTGTGTGGCCTGGCAGGGGGAAGGACCACTATAGCCTGGGTTCTATACCCTGACCTACCCCTACCTGGCTTGGCAACCTTCTAAATGATCAACTAACTCGGCTGTGCCATCATGACCAGCCACCCCCCACCCTTTCTTGAGTAGCCAGAACCATGCTGGGGAAGATAATCAAGACACTGGCTATGACTTTGCACCCACAGTTCCCTGCAATCTGGGGACACTGGAAGTGCCTCCTGGAATTTTGAACTCTTTGTCTAGTAGCTATAAAATTGGGCTGGGGTCATTAGCCCACCCTGGAGGTCTGCCTCCGATCTTACTTCTTCAGTCTTCTTTGGAGCCCCATGGGATGGCCCTCATCCTGACTCCCACCCAGGCCCTGGCTGAGGACGGAGGGCACAGTGGGGCCCCTCAGCCCCAGACCTTGGACCCCGAAGTGGAAGCCAGGAGACATCGGAGGAAACGAGTTTACCACCTGGGCGACCTTGACTGCAGCCGATTAAAGTTTAATCCGAAGTGTGTACTCAGCCTAGCCATGTTATTTAAACACATCAAAGGTCATAAAGATTCCAAAGGCGTGAGCAGGTCCCAACGCGAGCCCGCGGGGAGCCAGCGTTTGATTCTGGTGGATTTCCAGAGCCAGGATTTGGAGCGCGGGGCGGGGAGGGCGCCTTAAGAAAGAAAGAAAAAGTTTTGCTTTCCCCCACGGAACGCGACTTCAAAAAGCGGCGGGGGAAACCGAGTCTCGGGCACCAGGAGCAGACAGCGCCTTTCAATTCCGATTAACTGGGAAGACATCTAGTGGGAAGACGTCGCAACTGCAGCGCGCCTGGCGAGCCTCCTCCGCCTCCAGTTACTTGACTGCGGCTGGATTACTTGGGGGTGGGTGGGCAGGAAAGAGGAGACCCCTTCTCCCTCTTCGCCCTCGGAAGCCTACGACTGTCTCCAAGAGACCTACTCACTGCCCGAGGCTCTATGTCCAACTCCGCCAGGAAAGGTCCAGCTCTCATTGGCTTTCCTCTCTCCAGGTTGGGGTCCTGGTCAGCCGATTAAGGCCTAACCGGCTCAGGAACCCCTGATTTCCATCTAACTCTTCCTGGGGCCCCTGAACCCACAGAGGGTGGAGTCCTGGAGAGACACCCTGTGGGTTCTCCTCGAGGGTCCTGAGTGACTCAGGGGACCAACAGATCACCACAAAATCCAGGTGAGGCTGGAGGCCATCCCACCCAAGAGGCGCCTTTGACCGCTAAGCACCTGCAGGCTGCTGATAGCCAGACACATTGTGGAGCTAAAGGGGCCCAGCTTCCCTGGGGGCTCAGGCCGTATTTTTGCCCCATCTCTTTCAGGGAGCGGTGGGACTTCGCCTGTCTGCTCCCTCTCACCCAGACTGTCTTGTTTCTATAGACGACTGGGTGTTCCCTCACAACCCTCCAAGAATGAGACCCACATATGGAATGCTGTCTCTTACCTTAGTTCTCCCCACCTCACCGATGCGCATTTAACCTGAAGGCAGGCAGAAAGATGGATGGACTCCATGACACCAAATGCAAGTCTCTGCTGGCCAACTTCGCCTGTTTAAAGCAGGGTCTCTCTCCCTGGGGCTTCCTGGCTGACCATTTGGGCTGGATCTAAGTTCTCCCCTCTTGTTCCATGTATTGTGACATTATGTCAACTTACAATTGTCAGGGAGGAAGAGTATTACCAGGAGGCCTTCTGTATCATCAAGGGTTATATACACACCACATTTCAGTGTATGAATCCCAGGACTTTGTGGAGCCACAATCTGGCACCTGCCTCAGGGGGCCTGTGGCTCCACTGAGGCTTTCCAGACCCTGATGTGGGGACTGCAGGGGACAGCGGTGACTGCCAAGAGTTACCCTCTATAGAAGGACCCCACCTTATGCTCAGTCCACAGCTGTCCCAAGTGGCCTCTCCGCTCCTCCTCTTGCCCATCAAGTTGCCCTCTCCACACCTCCCTGTACTCAGGGCTTAGATCCTCTCTGATTCTTAAAGGAAGGCTCAGGGAACCTCCATTTCTTTGGCTTTGCATTATCTTCCCCCAAACCTGAAAGTAACTGGAAATAATGAATGAGATTATTTGAGCAAATGCATCAGAGCCCTTCACCAAGATGTTAGCCAACCCCATCACACACCGAAGTGCATCTCCAAAGGACCATGAGGCTTGTGGTCCCTTCTGCCCTCCCCTCTGCATCACCTCACTGTTGGATGAATCTTGCTCTTCACATAGGGAGACTCCCTTAGGTTTTATTGAATCTGATACAGAGCATTGGAGCGACAGTGGGTGGAAGGTGAGAGGAAGGACTGCAGCTGGATTAACCAGCTTTACTATCAGGGAATTGAAAAACTGAGACTTCCATCCTGTAGCAAAGGAACCTGGGATCCAAGGGCCTGAAGCAGTTGGGATCCCACATGAGTTCAATGGCCCAATGTGCATGCTGGAACAAAGCTGAGCCCCCACTCCTCCTCACTACACGCATGACCCTGAAAGCACCTTCCTACCCACCTGGCTAAGCCAGCACCAG
Organism: Ailurus styani; assembly: GCA_002007465.1. Lineage (NCBI taxonomy): Eukaryota > Metazoa > Chordata > Mammalia > Carnivora > Ailuridae > Ailurus > Ailurus styani. Next base: position 1,507,335 of record LNAC01000250.1, read on the forward strand.
ACCCATGGCTGGATTCCACAGTCCCAGCTAGCCCTGCTCTGTTCTGCTCCCTGTTCAGGCCCATGGGGACGTCTATTGCTCAAGGTGACAAACGAGTGTGTTTGCTCTCAGTGACATCAAATTACTTTGCACTAGCCAAGGGTCCCATGACCCGACATAACCCCACATTAGGTCCTAGAAATGTAAAGAAATATGGCCTTTTTAAAAGTGGTTGAGAGCATTTAATTGCTAGCAGGCTTGAGGGCTTGTCCCAAATCCGGCTCACAACCTAGGCTGAGGCAGCTGATACCAGCCAGAATTCCTTGCTTGGGCTCTCCCGTGGGGAGAAGTTCATGCCCACATTTAATGCTGGTCCACAATTGGTTTCTTAAAGCCCAGATTATTTTTGTGCAGTGAAAGAAATCAAATCACAGGGAGGAAGCTTGCAGCCTAAGTGCCCCCTCCTAACCCGAGGGTGCAGGGGGTGGGAGCCAGGCTTCAGAGAATTGGCTTTCTGAGACAACGGATTTCTGCAGAGCTTTAAAAACACAGGCCTACTTTGGGCTCCTGTAGCTTGACTTTTTGTTGGGAATTATGGTTTCCTCACTTCTTGTTTTTTTGCCCTACCTTCTCTCCCTTCCTCTTTATCTCCCAGGTTTTCTGGGGCATTTCTCTTCCTTCTCCCTCTTTCTCTTCTGCAGTCCCCACCCAGACATGGACACAGACTCTAAGCCCCTGGGGAATTCCATCTTAGAGTCAGGAGACAGAGGACCCTCAAATAAGCTTTGGTGCCCAAGACACCAGTAGGATTAGGGCTTGCTAATGCCCACAGTCTGCAGGGAAGGCACTCATGACCAACGTCTCCAGGGGCTTCCATTGAGTACAGTTGGAGCTATCAGAGAGTTACATAAAGTCTGTGCACATAATTTCTCCGCTTGTTTAAATTACACATCCTTTATAAATGTAGACAAATGGCCCTTTTCTAATACAATGAGTGGCTATTTTAGCGTATATTATTAGCACCAAAGCATGCAGAGCAAAAGTGTCCCAGATATTTAAGAACTCCTCAAAAATAAAGGGGGGGGGAGACAGAGAGAATGAAGGAACCATAAACAATCTAGATGCAAAATAACCCAACACTCTGCCACAGAAAGGATGACCAATATTCACTCGGAAGAATGCAGATAGAATGTAAGTAGCTGCCTGGTATAGGACTTGTCAAATTCAACAGATCACTATTTTCTACTTTTGAATCTTTGTTTTCTAAAGTCGCCAAGGCTCTTAGTTAGGTCACCCTTCATAATTCGCTGGGGAGGATCATGCTCATTGTCAAGTAAACCACTGAATTAAAACAAAGCAAAAACAAACCACAATGTCTTTACTAATTTTTAAAAATCTTTTACTGCTGAGATTTTAGAAAATACATAGAATTTCTTCCTGAAAACTGTGGTTGCTGAGATGAGCTGTCAAACAAGTACAAATATTTCCTTCCTAGCTCAATCATTAGAAATTCCTTTCTGATTTCTACCAGGGAAGGAAGTATGTTGAAATGGGAAGTGGTCATTTTTCCAATAAGAAGAGATATAGGTTAACTTGGAACCCAGAAAGGACTGAGGCATGGTGGTCATCTCTCACCCAAATCCTACCCAGCAGTACAAATCTTCCATTAAAGGATAACACACTCATGCAAAAAGGTAACATAAGTCTCCTACATGCATATATATTTTTGGTAAAGAAGAGACATAAAATTTCAGCCAAGCAAAATGCACTCACACTCCAAACACTCCTTTTTTGCCCAGATTTATCTTAGGCGGACCCCCCAAGTTCTTTCTAGATTGTAATCAGAACAATTCAGATTCAAACAAACTGACCCCTCTCCCTCAGACATAGGAAGAATTCCTGTTTATTGAGCACTATTGCTCAACCTTGAAAATTATCCCCAAAATCCTAGTGGCAGTGAAATGATTTAATGTCTGTGATTTACTTTAAAATTCTCCAGGAAAAAAAAAAAAAGAAGGAAAAGAGAGTGGAAGTGGATGATGAAACATGAAAAACAAAATGACAATTGTGGTTGAAACTAGGAATTGGATATATAGGGGTTCGTTATACTTTTGTGTGTGCGGAAAGTTCTGTAATAAAAGATTTCTTAAAATGCTGTGTTAGGCGAAGGTGAAAAAAATTATCCCTGGCAGGGGTTTCGAATAAAAACTCAGTCCGTTGGGTAGCACCTGGAGTTACCCACTTAATCTCCTTTTTCCACGAACGGAAAACGATCTTACTCCCTTTCATTCCTCCGGCATCAGCCGGCCATCCTTAGGCTTTCTTTCCGGCAAGCTCCCTTTCCCAACCCATAAACTGAGCATCCAAACTCGAGGTTGGGGGCTGATTAATGGAGCTTCCGTACTCGGCTCCTCTGACTAGAGTGTAAATACCCATAAAAACTAATATCAAAAGTTTTTATTGAGCTGCTTCGTTTCCCTGAGCGTTGGGCTGAGTGGGGGCTGGAGCAGCCGGACAAAGACGCGGCGGCTGCGCCCCGAGCAGCGTCGGCGCTCCTGATGGGCTCCGCGCGGGTCCCCAGAGCCCGCCAGAGTTTCTGGGGAGAACACCCGAACCAGGTAAACGTCAGGCAGGGACTCGCCTTCCACTGGGGACAGGTGTATTGACCAAGCCACGGGGGGAGGGAATGGAGAGAGAGATCGGAAAAATCGGAAGGGCTACAGAGACGCCACCCCAAAGTATGTCGCCAGGCGGGTCCAGCAGGAGGAAAGAGCCTTCCTCGGGACTCGCTGTGCCTGCATTTCAGCCACATGACGTCGGGTGTCCGCGTCCCCTGTGTGCGTGCGCGCATCTGATGTGCGAATGTGTGTGCACATCGAGGCACACGCGTCGTTATGATGATTACAGCGTGTAATGTGCCGTAAGGGTCTGATCACGCCTCTGCGTTCTCTGCTCTGTTCCCCAAGCTCGTGGCTGCGCTGGTGAGTTTCCTCCCCTCGCTGGTTCCGTGCGTTACGAATTCGCGACCCGGGTCGGGGACGTAGGAGTCTTCGGGGTTCAGAGCAGAGACCGACTCCCGCGGGCCCAGGCCGCGTGGTCGCCTGACTGCCTGCGCGGGTGTCTCCGCGAGAAAGCCGGGGCTCCGCGGGGCCAGGCTTACGCCCCCAACCCCTGTTTCCTTCGAACGCTCGAATGTCTTCGGTGCATTTGTTGACATAATGAATCCACGGCCCTGGCGCTGGTTTCCTGTTTTGTTGCGGGCGTGAGCATCGAGCTAGGATGGGGGTGGATGCCGGCGGGTGGGACTCCTTTCGGGCAGGGGAAGGGGCAAGGGCCGGGGCAGGGGCAGGCAGCGGCGGGGCCAGAGACCTCTCGCCCTTTTCGCGTCAGCGCCGCCCCGAATTCCTCGGGCCGTCCTGCGCTCTCCCGGCGCCCTGGCCTAGTGACGGGGAGCTCACTCCCTGGGTGGCATGGGCCCCACGGTCCACCGGGCCACGCAGCTCCGCCGCCAGCTGGGGACCGCGAGAAGGCGTTTCCTCCTTCCGGCTGTGAGATTCTCTGGGTTCTTTCAGCTTCTAACGTGCTACCTCTTTTAAGCGAATGCTGAGTTTCCAGGTCCGGTCAAGAGCAGAGCGTTGGCCCCCTCGGGGCAGCCGGTGTCCCTTCACCCTCACCACCACCACTTGGCGGAACCACCCAGGCTTCGCCGAGCGCGAGGGAGGCCGGTCTCAGAGGCGGCAGTGCTTCCTTCGCTCCAAATTTGCGCCAACCGTAGGGAGTCTGGGCTCCGATGGCTGGCACTGTGCAGAGGGACTTGCTCCTCCAGGGAGTCTGGGACCTGAGACTGGTTGTTCTAAAGGGGAGGGAGGCTTTTCCTGTTCAGGGACTTTCTGGGGGAAACACTGCAGGGCCCGCTACAACTGGGATCCTTCCTGGGCTTCGGTTTTTGCCAGGCACTGTGCCCTGGTGGCCTTGAAGGCCTGGGGCTGGAAGGAACCCACCTGAGGCAGGAGGAGAGCTGCTCCTCTAGAAACTTGCCCTCATCAAAGTTCACGGGGTGAGGAGATCTTAAAGGCAAGGTGGAGTCTATGTGGGTTTTTCTGGACCTTGCACTTCCTCCAATTTTCACCGTGTTAGTATCTGGTCATCACAATGCCAGGTGACTTCCCACAGTCCAAACTATCCCCACAGCCTTGGGTCTTTTGCTGCCCCATTCATGCTTCAAATGCACAAAAATCTGGAGCGAGAGCTTGAGCAAGTGTCTCAGGAGGCGCCATTTCTCTGCCTACTGGCCAGCTAAGTTTCTTCAGAACCTACCCTTCCTCCCTGAGCTTCTGCTCTGATGGGGAAGCCTCAAAGCCCACCACGAACAGAGCACCCCCACTTGTCTCTTTCCTAAGCGGTCTGGTCAACCACAGATTCTGAGATGTGATTTGGTTTGGGTGTTTTTCCTTCTCTCTCTTTCTCTTTCTCTCTTAGCCAGCCTCAGCTCCTCAGCCATTTCTACACCCCCCTTCCCCTTTGGATCTTTCTTCCTTTGCCATTATCTCCATGCCCCCCACCCCTCCTGCGGTGGGAGAGAGAGGGTTAAGATGTTCTGCAAATGCAGCTCGTAAAGCTGCTTGGATACATTAGAAACACATGAATATCCTGAAATACAAAGTGTCTTTAAGACCAAGGGAGGAATGTTTATCCTAATGCTGGATGGATGCAGAGAAACAGCGCCAGGGAGTAGTGCTGACAGCCTCCTCCAAGTTAAAGTGAGAGCAGGTAAATTTCATTTGCTAGTGAAAATCAAACTCGATTAAAACCTGGTTTCCTTTTGTCCTTTTCTCTTCCGACCCGGAAAGCCCAGGGCTCTGTGACCTAGGCTGGCAACGAATACCACCAGCAACCCCCAAAAAAGAAACACGGCCAAGGTCTCTTTCTTCAGCGGGAGGTTCCAGGGCAGCCAAAGCCCCGCAGGGCACCCTGGCCTGCACGAGGAGGTAAGAAGCCATGCCTGCCAAGGATCTGGCAAGAGAAAGGGTCTGGCAGCTCCTGGAACAAAGGCCAAACCACTAAGCTGCCGCCCTCTGATTTTGCCCATGCTGCCCACTCAGAGCTCCTCCGGAAGAAATCAGGGAGCCCCCAGCAGAGCCCATGTCTATCCCTGCCACCCTGTTGCTCAAGGGCCACCACAGCCCGCAGATCCCAGTGGGTACCCTGCCTTCCCCAGCCTAGCCCACAAAGGTTCTGAGGATAAAATTGTCTTCTCCAGGATTCATGTTGATGGCGCCTCTCTGCAATGCTATAGGAATCCCTGAGCCTGACAAAAAAGCCGAGAGATGGCCCAGAGGGTCAGACCCAACCAGCTCCGCAGGCAAGTGAGTCTTCACCTTGCCTTTAGGAAAAAAGGAAGAGCATTAGGAGAGTCTGTGCTTGCTTCCTAGGGCACACTCCTTCACTACACACGTCTTCACTGCCCTCCAACATTTCTTTTCCCACAGAAAACCAGTTTGGTGGCTGCCTGGAGGGGCTAAGAAGCTAAGAAATAGTATTAGAAACCATTAACGAAGCTCGTATTTTCCCTGGGCAAAGGACAAGAAGGGAGAGAGATTTTCTTGTTTCAAAATGAATAGAAATTCTAGAAACTGAGACCCAAAATTATTCACAGAACTCATTTAAATTCTAGAAACTACCCCCACTGGTTGGTGGCTACAACCCAATATCTAACAGGACCTGCAGATTTAAAAACAATGAAGGCACACCAGGACGCCATTGACTTGCTTGGTTAAAAAAAAAAAATCATTGCATATATATATCGATCTCCAAGACAAAAAAGGGAACAAGCAGGCTACCTCCCTCTAAGTAACCATGTCTTAAAAGTGTTTATAAGTTGATAGAAAGATATGGGGAACTAAGAAAATATCCAAATTACTTGATCACTAAAGATTCACCACAAAGTTCAATAAATAATTCAGGAGCCGCCAAGTTTCAGGAGCAAAACCTAATTCGAGATGCAAACCAAAGTCTTCCCCCAGCGCCGTCCCTCCCAGACAAACCTGCTTGTGGCTTCTCAGCAGACAAGATGAAATCTTGTCTCACCATTTTTGGTGAGGAGGGACCCAGTCGACTTTGGCAGTCCGTGGAGCTGGGGCCCTTCCTCTGCATGCAGGGCTCGGTCTCCGGTGAAGTGGGGAGAGGGAGGGAGGAATGTGGAGCCGGCCTTGGCCGCTGTGTGCACCAGCAGCTGCGCCATGGCCAGAGGTGAGCTGGCACAGGCGCCGGCTGGTGGGGGCTCCCTGTGCTGTGTTTTCGTTTTTCTGGGTCTGGCTGGAAAACAGAAGAGGCTCGAAGCCCGGGCCAAGAGAGCAGGGTGGAGGCAGGGAAGAAGAGTCTGTAAACACCGCCCCAAAATCTCCACGAAGGCAGGGGGAAAAAAAAAGCTGGGTAACCAAACAGAGCAAGAAAGAGTAATTCCAAAAGAAAAAGGAATCAAGAGTGAGAGAAGGGAGGTGAGCAGTGGGCCTTGCGGCAGCTCCCTGAATCTCCCCGCTTGCATGGCAGTTCTCACACTGGCTAGACTGCAACTTTCAACTTGACCTTGGCCTCTAGCTGAGTCTGACCCGTATGTAAAACAGCCCTCAAGTCCTCAGGAACTGGGGCCTCGAACCCTATCCTGTCTCTTTGTCACCGTGAGTTTTACAATGCCACTTGGAGGAAGGAAGGGGGGAGAATGGGGCCGGAAAGTAACACAAAAATCTAGTCCCTGAAGAGGCTAGTTCCTTAGTCTGCAAATGGCCATTCAGGGAGGAGGTAAACTGGAGGCAGATCAATATTTACCCGGAGCTACTAAAAAGGCAGAAGGGAAAGGGTACACTGCGTATGTGTATGCTGGGAGGAGAGTGTCATAGAAGGTTTTATTGGGCAACACTTACATTGGTCCCGGCAAACCCAAGAATCAAGGCAGATAAAAGCTGGAACCCAGCCTCATTGGTCTGGGCTCTGCAGGAAAACCAGGAGCCTTAGAGAGCAGATCAGGGCAGGGAATAGGGGCTGGGGACATTTGCAATGCTCAGCTTCTAGCTGAATCTGCAAGCTAGGATGGGAAGGCAAGTCCACACTTCCGATGTTCATCAATTCACCTGGGATGAAAGGGAGTCCCTCGCTCTCCCCAAACCTGATATTCCTGTAGAATACACCCACTTTCACTTTGAATGTATGTTCCCCTTCTGGGCACCTGACCAGCTCACAGCCTCCACAATCAGAAATGGAAGTATGCAACCCCAAAGCAACGGGACCCCCAGAATCCCTCACCAAAACATAGTGGCTGCTTGGCTCTTCCAGCACCAACACCCCACCATGTTCTCAGGAAAGGGTCTGTATTTCCCAGATACAGAGGAAAGGGTTCTCAGGGTTGGTTCTTGGACAGAGGAGGACTGGGCACCTTCTGCAGACTGGAGACAATGCTCTCCCCAATCGTACTTGGGGGGAAGGCACGAAATAGTTCCATCAAGCCCCCTTCTCCTGTCCCAAAATGGAGTGAAATGGGGAGTGCCCCGGTGCCTGAAGAATGAGCTCCTGCCCAAGATCTTTGAAGCCTCATTAGGCCCTAGAAAGGAAGCTCAAGTCCCGACCACCCCCTCCCCCCCCACCCGGGGCTGTTCCTTTTAAACTTCCAGGACAGGACAGTCTGGCTGGGGAGGTAGGAGCACCGGAGAATGCTGCACACAGATTGCTCCAAAGTCTCTGGAGGAGGAAGAGCTATTATCAGTGCAAAGTGTGACTGATCAGAGTACACTGGAATGTGAGTGCGTGCGTCAGTGTGGGTGTGAAGGGGTCGTTCTGGCGCCCTATGGGCCTAAGTGCAAGTGTATGAAATTGCCCGCCAGCACTGTAGACAGGAAAGTGGAGAGCGCTCCTAAACGCAGTCCAAGCTTTCCAGTGGAACGTCCTGGGACCCATGAGCCAGGCGCATCCGTAAATGTCCCGCCCGTCCAAATGTACCGATCCCCTGGAAGGAGTCAAATCTTGACGCTCTCGAAGCCGAAAGCGCTAGTGTCCACGCTAGGGTCCCACTGCAGAAAGACCTGCGGATACCTGGAAACCAAACAGCTTCAAAGGCCCCAAGAAACACCCAGCCTGGACTACGCCCCATTTTCTCTACTATCCCACCCCCAACCGCCCGCAGATTTACCCGACCTACTCCCGCCGCTTCAGGTCTCCACGCGACAGCGCGCCTCCGTGCCCTCCCCGCCTAATGCTGCTCTGGGCCCCACTGCGACAGAGGAAGGGAAGGGGAGCTGCGAGGAGGCCACCCTTTTCTCCCTACCCCCACCCGCCCAGTCTTCCGCCCCCGCTCGCCCGCG
>LNAC01000250.1:1531639-1546697 GCA_002007465.1 Ailurus styani
GGGCACGGGCACGCCGGCAACTTCAAGTTCGGACGGCGGCGGCGGCGGCTGCCGGGAGGCGGCGGCGGCGGCGGCGGAGGAGAAGGAGCGGCGACGGCGCCCCGAGAGCAGCAGCAGCCCTGAGTCGTCTTCCGGCCACACTGAGGACAAGGCCGGCGGCTCCAGTACGTATAAAGGCAGCGCCCTGCGCTTTATGAAAGGGGAGTTGGAAATCTAGCGCAGCACCGCTGTTAAATTTTTATATGCTGTTTTATAAGCATATAAGGTTTATGAAGGGCCTTTAGGTTTCCCCCAACAAAACTTTGTTATAAAAGGCGGGATCACGTGGCGAGTGCTGAAATTGGCCGTGAAATACCCACCGGCCAAGGCATGCCTGAAAAAAAAAAAAAACCAAAAAAAAAAAAAAAAAAAAAAACCAAAAAAAAAAAAAAAAAACCACACACACAACTCCCTTTTCCCCCTTTTTCCCTTCTCCGTCCCAAGCCCAGCAGCTCGACCCCGCTCGGGGCCAGCTCGGGCTGGGGAGCCGGAGGTGGGCGCCTGTAAATTCCCCCTGCAAGGGCTCCGGGAGCCTTTGATAGCGAGGTAATCCTGAGATTTTTATAAAAGCCATGTGTTGCGCCGGGACTCCAGTCCCGGCCGGGATTCAAAGGCATCTCTGTTTAACGATGGCGCTAGGAGCGTGTTGAACAGATAAAATAGCCCGCTTAGCTCGAGCAATATATTAAAAGAAACAAATTAAGCCAAAGTTGGCCTTTTTAGCCAAAGGAAGCCATTTTCCTCTGGCGCGGTGGCAATTACGTGCAGCCTTCTGTCCCACTGCATGTTACTCACAATTGTTATTCAATCTGTCAAAAGCTGGTTTGTTTGTTTTTTTCCCCCTCTCTCCCTCCTGTGAAGTTTTATTGAAAAGGGGAGCAAGTCGAGCCTGCCCGCAGCTTTAGGAAACCCCTCTTCCCTCCACGCTATCTAAAACAGCACCCCTGCCTGCCGGGGACCAGGATGGGTGCGTGGCCTTGCTGCTCAGGGAAGGCCCATAGCAGGGGGGCTTCCGCTGCCACCTCCTCACCTCGCGGAAGCCAGGAGGCTGGTCAAGGAGGCAGGAGCTGGTGGCCAGGACTCAGGCTGACAAAGACCCGGCAGCGGCCTCAGATGCTAAACGAGGGCCGAGTCCCCGCCGCAGCCGGGAAAGACTCGGGCTGGGGTCGACTTTAGTGCCTCCGGAACGGGCCGCCCAGGTGCTGGAAGGTGAAATGTCCGTGAGCGGCTGTTTGTTTAGTCTGGCGGGGCTGAAGGCAGCCGACGACCCCCTCTCGGCGTCTTTGAAAGCCGCTTCTTCCGCACCAACCCGCCTGTTGCTGTAAGGAGCCCTCCTTTCTGCTGCGGGGGCAGCTTGAGCGGCTTCCCTGGGGGCCTATCTAGGGAGCTGGCTTTTATCTGGGGCTGAGTCTCCGCCTGCAGCCTGTCCCCAGCTGGCAGTAGGAGCCTGAAGGCAGGGGACAGAGGAGACCTTGATGGGGCTGGAACAGGGCCTCCAGTCCCATGGGCCAGCCCTTTTCCTCCACTCCGGGTTCTGGGATGGATTGCGGCCCCCACACCTGGCTCACTCCCTGCTTCTTTCTCCCTCCACAGGTGGCCAACGCACCAGGAAAAAGCGTTGCCCCTACACCAAGTACCAGATCCGGGAGCTGGAGCGGGAGTTCTTCTTCAGTGTCTACATCAACAAAGAGAAGCGCCTGCAGCTGTCCCGCATGCTCAACCTCACCGACCGTCAAGTCAAAATCTGGTTTCAGAACAGGAGAATGAAGGAAAAAAAAATTAACAGAGACCGTTTACAGTACTACTCGGCCAACCCTCTCCTCTAAGGCTCCAGCCAGCTGGAATTGGGTGGGGGGCTTCATTCATGTGAGATGATATGCAGATTTTGCCCTTGACAAGGTCAAGGCACGTGGTGACTTTTGAAGAAGAGAGACGTGCAAGAGAGGAGAGCTGCACCGAGACAGCCTCTAAGAAGGTGGCCCCTGGACTCTCTTGGGCATCTGTGGTTAAGATTCCTAACAAAAAATGGATTTGGAGAGCTGTGCATCAACTAGAATGAATGGTTTGGGACCCCTGGCGGTTCATTCTTGGAGACTGTGGAGCTTTGGGCTGGGTGTGGTCCCCGTCAGGACTGGGCCTCCTGCCAAGCGCCCTGGAGATGGACCTGGGCCCAGGACCCTCCACATGGAGCCTGCCCACCCCCAGGACCCCTGCGTCAAGAAGCTAGTCAATCTTTAAACCCAGTTCAGCTTGGGGACAGGAGCAGGAGGAAGGGGGGAGGATTCCTAGATGTCTGGTATGAGGCTGCTTTCCAAAGCCAATGTGAAAGATGGCTGGACTTAGAGGTGGCTATGAGGGGGGAGAGGGCTGCTGATCCTGGAGGGGAAAAAAATCTATTCCAGGTGGAATTAGCGGCTCTCCACCCCTCCTAGCCACTCACTGCACTGTCCGAGGCCTGAGCTTCTAGCACTCGCCTCCTGCCGCCCACCTAGTTTTTCCTACCAGTGAAGGTCTTCTTCCTGGACGGCCACTCAGGCCTAAAGCCTTGTCGCAGAGCAGACCTTTCCCGAGGTGGAAGACATCAAAAAGCTAAGAGGCTGCACCCAGGCCGCTGGGCCCACGATCTCTGCAGGAAATGCCTGTGGAGTGCGGCAGCCCGGCAAAGTCTCCACCACACTTAACTGAAGCTTGGATTTGCTCAGCGGAACAGTGGGCCTGGCCAGCGGTCCCCAGCTATGAGGGGCTTGAGTCCCCCAAACATCCAGTCTGGCACCGCACTCTGCCCTTCATGCCCCAGAGCTGAGCTTGGAAGCTTCCAGCAACCTTCCAAGAGGTCAAGAGCGTTTGGAATTATTTTAAAAAATAAATATTATATTATATTATATATATTTCCCTGCAAGAACCAAAGCGAATTTTAAAAGATGCAACGTAGAGAGGGAAAAAAGATGATGAAGAGAATATTTAAAGGCTCTATCTGTTTACAGTGTCCCACCATTAAACTCACTCACTGCTAAAAAAAAAAAATATTTGAATGTACGCTTCATACAGGGATGATGTTCAAAAGACTTGTAAATAAAAGAACCATAACCTATTTTGTTTGAATACTTTTTAAATTTTGCCATTAGTTGATTTCCTTGGGGTGCTGGAGGGGCAGGAAGGGTGTTAAGAATGATCTTTTTAATTTCTTGCAATGTTTGGAAAGCATTAGGAGGGTGCTGTAGTAGTTTGGCCCTCCAGGGTCTGGGGACCTCAGCTGAGAAAGCCAGGCACCCACCCATTGAATCTCCTATGCCTCCCTGTTTTAAGAAGTGTCTGGTGGCTCTATTTGTAACGGGAGTGTTGGCCTGTCCTCCGTTCTCACCCACTACGTTATGTCGCAGCATGTATCAGGCGACAGGGCACAAGGAAAATAAAGACTGGAAACTTGAGTACTGGGTTCTGGTGTGACATTCCTCTTCCTGTTTGCCTTTTACTGCCAAATGTTTGCCCCCCCAGACCCCCCCAAGGGGCAAGTTACCAGACCCCTGAGGGGGTGGGGAGATAACTCCACTAGAAGCCAAGTTTGGGAAGACAAGGTGACTGGCCAAGTCCTTTGGGGAAGTAGGGGTCCCATGAATGGGGCATCTCAGGATCTGGAATTGGGGGTTTCATCCTTTCAGACTGGAGAGAGGCCTGGGAGAAAGCCCTGGGGCTTGAGGTGATCAATGAGCTTGCTCCCACGCTCACCTCAGGATTAGGAGGCCTAAAGAGGAACCACTCTAGGGTGCCCTGGGGATCCCCTTAGGAAGACAGAGACCGGTCTGGTTACAAAGAGCAGACTCTCAGGAGCCTCTATGGACACTTTGTCCCAAGCTCCCAGCTCAGGCTGTCTTTTCCCTTTGGGGAAAGAAAGATGCCTGTTTACTCTTTGTTTCCTGTCTTTGAACTTCTGCCTTAAATTTGGACATCACCCATAACCTTGAGGGGCAGGGCGGAAAGGCCAGAACCTTTTGTTGCCCACCCCTCACCTCTACCCCCACCCTCTCCCTAGCCACCCAGGCAGGGCCAGAGCTGCGGAGAAGATCGAATTTGGAGAGAGGCCCCAGACCCCAGAGCCTGCTTTGTTTATTTGTTTGTGTGTTTGTCTAACTGGCGCGACTGGGGAAATCGAGCTCAAAGGGGAATGGGACAGACCCCCTAGATGAATGTCTAGGTTGATGAATAGACACACGGAGGTGAACAACGACTCTCCTGGGGGGGCAGGGAGGGGTGGGCCGGGAAGCCCAGGGTTTAAGGAGAGACTTCCTTTGGGACGGTTAAAGATTAACCAAAGTCTTGCAAGTTGCTAGAGAGAGTCTAGCCAGGAGGACTGTTCGCCGGCGGGCGGCGAGCGGGCGCGGGTTTGATTTCTGAGCCCTATAAAAGCCCATCCTCCGATGGCTGTGACAATGTGGTCGTAAACCCGTCCGGGGCCGGCCAATTTGCATATTTGGAATGCGCCGCTATAAACCCGGCTGGGGTTTTGCAGCAATTTCTTAGATGTAAAAATGAGATCTCTTTAGCAGCGGGCTGGGCACATTCTTTCCCTCTGTCTATGCCTAGAGCCTGCTTCCCTCTCCCGGCTCGGGGCTGAAGTTCGGGCCGGGCCTAGTCGCGCAGCCGCCACGAGATGGCGCACGTCCGATCAATGTCAAAGCCGCCGGGGAGCCGGGAACCCCTGCGCGATTCTTGGCCTTTGTTCGTTTCTGATACTAAGAGCGGCACGTTACATTATTTCACTTGTCCCTCTCTTCTTAGAATCAAAATAAGGGGGTGCTCACCTTCAAGAAGTAATTGGTGTTGTAATTTAAAGCTACGCGCCTTCTCTAGGCCTCGCAGGCGTCGCGCCGCGGAGAAGCCCGCTGTCCCTTGGCAGTGATTTCGGAAATGTGTCAAGGTAAGAGGCCACAAGTTTAGCGTTTTCAATCTGGCTGAGTCGGGACTGGGGAGGTGGCCGATGTCAGAGCAGGACTGGGAAAAGTGACTGGGTTTGTGAGCTTTGGGGGACGCTACAGGCGCTCAGCCCACCCCACCCCCTTTCTCCCATCGCTCCCTGAGGTTGGAAAGCAGGGGGAGGCCTAAGTGGAAAAGTTGACGATTTTAGCTCCTTGCGCCAGCAATTCACCCAAGGCGATCTTTCAATTTTGTAAAAATATTCAGAAAGGGATGAGTCAGGGATGGGGGGCATCCAAGCGAAAGGGTTCTGGCTGTGCTTGGATGGGGGTTGTGGTGGCAACAAAAAGAGAGAGAGAGAGAAAGGGGAGAGAGAGTGCGAGAGATGGCGGGATTGGGGGAAAAAAAGTTTCTACTCTAAACAATGAGGTGGTCAGCAACCGTGGCCGTCCTACGCCACCATATTCCCCGGGGCAGACATCCGGGAGGTTTCTGGTTTTCTACTAGGTGCAGTCTCTAGGTCTGCCCAGCAGCCTAGGGAAAACCTTTGTTCTGAAAAAGGCCAATTCAAGAAAGTCGCATATGATTTTTGAGACTTCCAGAGAAATTGTACTTGCTTATTTGGGGTGTACAGCTATGAACCTGGCTGGGGTTTTGCAGCAATTTCTTAGATGTAAATACGAGATATTTTGCAAATATGCAAAACTGTATTGTTATATGCCTATACATTGTCAAAAGCTAGCACTGAGGATAAACTCTGATCACAATCTCTCCATCAGGGTTGTCACAAAACACATTTTAAATACTCACTTCACTTAACATCTCAGAGGCTAGATTCAAATTTCTTCTTTTCTTATATTTAAGTTTTTATCCCACTATGTTTTCATTAGTATCTTGAAATCGCTGTTTTCACAAATATATAGTGCATGGGTGAGTGGGGGAAGGGAATCTCAGAGAAAATAGGTGCTGCCTGCGTGTGTGTGTGTGTGTGTAAATCTTGCCTATCAAAAATCACTAGTCTTTGTTGAGCATGGGCTCCCAAACTCTGCCAAAATAAGGCAACCACAGGACCTACACCGAGTAGGCACCGGCACGGTGCTTTCTGCAGCCTGAGCCTTCCCTAAAATCCCAGAACCTCCTCTAGTTTCAAGGCAAGAGGCAGTTTATTATAGACAAAATTAAGGATATTGTAATTTAGGGTGTGTGTGAAAAGGCCCCAACACTCCCCCATCAGGAGAAAAGGGCCTGTTTTAGTGGTTGGATTTAGAGAAAAATTTAAAGCGGGTTGTTAAGGAATAGATTGCACCTGATTAATTCAAAACAGACACATCAAGTTTCCCTAGAAATGTTGACGTTCTTAAAGATGAACAAAAAAAGAATGTCATGGCTTACAAAAATTTTCTAACCATACAGTAAATGTGAGAGTCAGAGAAGTCCAGAATTTTTGTTAAAGTGAGTATGTGAAAGTAGCTTTTATTTTTCTTCTGTGGGGCTGCAGCCCAACTCCACAACCAGTCAGAGAATTCTGAGCCTGGAAACCACTGAGAACCACTTCCAAATACAAACTGTTTACTGGCTATCCCCATCTCAGTACCTAGTATTTTTTAAAAGAGGTGGGGGGTTTGGGTAATAACAGTTTGTTATTTTTCATCGTTTGCAAAGGCCTACTCAGAAGGAGGAATACGCTATCTGGTGAAATGCATCGTGTTCCTCGCCAAAGGGCTTATTCCACTGGCCTGGTGTTTACTTCGGCTCATAGCCACCGGGAGGGGGAACGTTATTAACCCAGGTAGAAATTGACGATATTTACTCCTAAATAAAAGTGGGCCTTGGGGGCTCCACATAACCCCTACAAAAGCCTGGTTGAAGGAAGGAGGCACAGAGAGAGTTTTAGGTCAAAGGCATCCTGAGGAGGACAGAGAAATTCAGCATCTGGGAGGGAGGGCGAAAGGGAGAGAAGGAAAGAAGGCAAGTGGGCTAGAGGGAAGACAGTATCCAGGAGCCGACCCATGCTGCAACTGAATCGCTTTTCTTAATCTCTGGGGATGGGGAACCTCGGGAAAGCCCTGGCGATCGATAAACCGAATATTCTATTGAGGAAGTTAACACCTCGGTGTTACAGTCTGAGGAGTAAGGAGCCTTGGAGGGGCGGGTGGTTGGGGATGTTGGAGCTCCAAGGCCGGTTGAAAGGGCAGCAGCGTCTAACTTGAGCTTCTGCTGTGTGGATTTCTTCTCGTCTGAACCCGCGGCAGCAGGCCAGTCTTCGTCCCAGGCGCATCCGCAGGCCGTCAGTTGGCTCTCGGCTCCGCCAGCCCTGGTGGGGGTGGGGCGGCAGTCCTGGGACAGAGAGGAACTCTCACAGGGGCTTACATACTCTTCATCATCCTCATTTTTTTTTTTTTTGGGTAAAGCAAGAAACAGCACAAACTCAACATACCATTTGGTTTATTACAAGGGGAGAAAAGAGGTTGGAGAAAAACATTCAGTTTTCCCAAAGGTCAGTGAAGACCCAAGTGCCAATGCCATGGTCTGAGAGGCAGTGGCGGGCCTTCCACCTCCTGTAAGTCTGCAGCCAAGGGGACCTTCTTAAAGCAGATGCAGAACCAAGCTGACTTTTGTCACCTTGGTTGGCACCTGCATGCTTTTGGATCTCATCCCACCAGAAGCCCATTTGGTCACCCTACAGGGCCCTGACCCGGCCGAGCCTGAGCTGCCTAACCTGGGCACCCAGCTTGTCTTACCAGTCAAACTGGCAGGGTTGCTGAATTCCTGAGAGTCCTGGAACATTATGGAGGGCCCAAGGAGAAGGCTGTGAGGGGTCTGTGAATTCCTTGAAAATGATGGGTCAAATTGTGGAAATGCCCAGATGTACATTTTTCACAGGATAAGAATCAGAGCTTGGCCTTAGCTTTTCCAAGGGGGCCTTAACTTTCAAAAAGAAAGATAGGTTTAGATCATTGACTTTCATTTTATTTTCTTAGCCTCTGCCATCTCGAGCATTCTCTCCTATGGCCACTGGCCCTTCCTTTCCCAACCTACAGCCTTGGGAAGCTGTTTCTGCTTTTAGTGTGGAGAGAAACCAAATCCTGGCTCGAACGGCCTTTGGGGACTCATTCTTCTCAAGGACCCCTCTCCTGTTCTTGGGACTGACTTCACACTCTGCAGAGCTTTCCTGATTGGCATGGATAGTGCTTTGGGGCAAAGCCCCCTTCTCAGGCAGTCTTCAGTTTTGTGGCATTTCCCAGTAGCATTGCTGAGTGCAATAGTCCCAATGCGTTCCACCCTCCCGGAGAGTTGGACAAGGACCAAGTCCATCCAGACAGGGGTCCTAGATTTCCCTGCTCTGAAGTTTTTGCCTATTCAAGTTTGTTGGCCTCTGGGCCTAGCCAGGCTAGAATTTGCCTTAGCCTTGTTCGCTTGAAGGAGGTGGGGAGTGAAGGACAGTTCCTCTTCTCTCCGCACAGACTTGATTCGGCTGCCGCTGCTCTGCGGCCTCAAGATCTTGTTGGATTGGAGAGAATTGGTTCTCAGACTTTCTGCCCTTCTCTCCCCTTTCTTTTCTCTTTCTCAGCCCTTCTCTCCTTCTGTCTCTCTCCATCTCCTTCCTCTCTATCCTAGATTCCCCGTCCGCGGAGCCTGTCGCCGGGAGGCACAGGCCAGTTGGGTGGAAGGGGGGGAGCGCAGCGCAAGCCGTTCCGCGGCAGTCTGCGCTGCGCGCCGCCGAGCAGCCACAGCAGGCAGAGACCGCAACTGCTTGCATCTCAGAAGCCAGCGTTGGGGCTCTTCGCCAGCTCTCCCGTATACTCTCTCTGGGTCTTCTCAGGCTCGCCTTCCTTCTAGGACTGGGTTAACCATGGCAGGAACAAGGCCAGCTGCCGGGCAAATCACCCGGGGTGCAAGGGTCTTTTCCCGCTGTACACCGGCGCCTGAGCGGTCTGCTTCCTGGGATCCCGGCGTTCAGCAGCCCCAGTCAAG
Organism: Ailurus styani; assembly: GCA_002007465.1. NCBI lineage: Eukaryota > Metazoa > Chordata > Mammalia > Carnivora > Ailuridae > Ailurus > Ailurus styani. Next base: position 1,540,565 of record LNAC01000250.1, read on the forward strand.
GCCTCTGCAGGGGCTGGAGCTGGTGCTGCGGGCAGGCCTGGGGCATCCTGGCGAGATGTGGCCCACAGGCCTGGGGCAAGGCAGCGACCTCCTGGGCTCCACTGGATCCGGCCGGAAAAGGTCGTATTTCCTGAGATAGGTCTGAGGCCCACACGGGGTCTAAAGCCCTGGGCCAGCAGTTTCTAGTTGACTAAGAGCGCGTCCCTAATGCCAGGGAAGAAGGAGGCCCTGGTGTCTGCTGAGCAAAGGGCCTGGCCTCCGAACGCTGCTATAACTGGGCCAGGAGCCCAGCCCGGCCTTGCCGGGAACGGATTTCCTCACCGCGGGCCTCGTTAAAATGCGCACACCGCGGGAGAGAGGGCTGCCCCAGCCACGGGTTTGGAGGGGAGGGGGGAAGAGGGGAGGGGACGGAGAGGCAGGAGTGTGGTGACACTGGTTCTTGTCATAACCTCCGAGTGCGTGCGAATGTCAAGGCTAAAGGCTAAAGGGAGAGCTTGAGGCAGAGGTGTCCATCCGCGGCCCCCTCCTCTAATTTACCCCCTCCAGGTCTTCAGGTCTCCAGTCAAACCAAAGACCCTGAAGAGCAACGTTTCTTTCACTTCCCTGAAACAGCGTACGAGCTTGGAAGCTACCAGGGTAATGGGGCTGTGGGGTGTCTCGATCTGGCTCTGACCTCCGAATAGGGGTGGAGTGGGGTCCTTCAGCCAAGGTTACCGGTTGCTTCCCCCACCCCCGCAACTCGTTTCAGCTCACCAGGGTCCACCGACAGGAGCTGCAGAGAAAGCAAGCCAGGTGAGCATACCAGAAGTCAAGATCCTAACTGGATCAACGACTGGCCGAGGAGAGTGTAGAGGGCTGAGAAGCCAGGGCATTACATTTTGGGGGGAAATTCTGTGTGGGGTGCAAGAAAGAAGTGGCAATAGCTGGCTTCCACTGCGCGCAGGATCTCGGACACTCTAAAGGTCTCGGTGGCCTTCGGGCCAGGTCCGCCACTTCTGGGAGACAGTTCCAGGTCCCGAGATGAAAGGGAAGAGCCTGAGGCCCCAATAGGTCCCCTTAGTGCTTAGAGTGCCTGGAGAGCTAGTGGCTGATTCCGGAACAAGAATGGGGAGCACCCAAGGCGGGCCGGGGTGCGCACCATAAACACCCCACTTGTTAACTGCGCGGGGGCCCAAGGGCCCTTCAAACAGACCCCGCAGGAGAGCTCACGTCCGAGCGTGGGCGGGGCTAGCCCAGGGGCCAGGCCCCCCACTAGCCACGTTGGGGCAGCCCCCACAGCTCCTGGCCTTTGGGCTGAGGTATCGGGTGTGCGTCTCCCGGCCCATCAATACAGATTACATATTTATATCAATCGTGGGCTCAGAGGGCGCCCTCGGAGAGCGGCCCCGCGCCTACGAAACCAAACTGGGAGTGGTCGCGCGGAGACTCTGGCTCAGGATTGGCTGCGGGCACCCGCCGCGGTGCGGGGGGATTGCTAATCGTATTCAGCATGTTTTGCACAAGAAATGTCAGCCAGAAAGGGCTATCTGCTCCCTTCGCCAAATTATCCCACAACAATGTCATGCTCGGAGAGCCCCGCCGCGAACTCTTTTTTGGTCGACTCGCTCATCAGCTCGGGCAGAGGCGAGGCTGGCGGTGGTGGCAGCGGCGCGGGGGGCGGCGGCGGCGGCGGCTACTACGCCCACGGCGGGGTCTACCTGCCGCCGGCCACCGACCTGCCCTACGGGCTGCAGAGCTGCGGGCTCTTCCCGGCTCTGGGAGGCAAGCGCAATGAGGCGGCGTCGCCGGGCGGCGGCGGCGGCAGCGGGGGCCTGGGTCCCGGGGCGCACGGCTACGCGCCCGCGCCTATAGACCTGTGGCTGGACGCGCCCCGGTCGTGCCGGATGGAGCCACCCGAGGGGCCGCCGCCGCCGCCGCCACCTCCCCAGCAGCAGCCACCGCCCCCGCCGCAACCACCCCAACCCCCGCCGCAGGCCACCTCGTGCTCTTTCGCGCAGAACATCAAAGAGGAGAGCTCCTACTGCCTCTACGACTCGGCGGACAAATGCCCCAAAGGCTCCACCGCCACAGCCGAGCTGGCCCCCTTCCTGCGGGGCCCGCCGCCCGACGGCTGCGCCCTGAGCACCTCCAGCGGGGTGCCAGTGCCGGGCTACTTCCGCCTCTCCCAGGCCTACGGCACGGCCAAGGGTTACGGCGGCGGTGGCGGCGCGCAACAGCTCGGCGCCGGCCCGTTCCCCGCTCAGCCCCCCGGGCGCGGCTTCGACCCGCCACCCGCGCTCGCCTCCGGCTCAGCGGACGCAGCCCGGAAAGAGCGAGCCCTCGATTCACCGCCGCCCCCGACGCTGACTTGCGGCGGCGGCGGCGGCGGGGGCTCACAGGGCGACGAGGAGGCGCACGCGTCGTCCTCGGCCGCAGAGGAGCTCTCCCCAGCCCCTTCCGAGAGCAGCAAAGCCTCGCCCGAGAAGGACTCCCTGGGTAAGCAGGGCGCGCCGATGGGCCGCAGTCAGGCGGGCAGACAGGCAGACCCGGAGAAGGGAAAGAGCGGAGAGCCAGGAGTCCGCGCAGCAGCCGGCGGGCCTTGGCCCAGGCTGCTGGCAGGCTGACCTTGTGAACTTGCTTTTTAATATTTGGGCGTGGGGACGCAGTAAAAATTCATGTCCGGCTTAGCGCCCCACACCAAGACGTCCGCCGCGCTGGCCTCCGCTCACCCCCATTGGGGGCGAGAGCACGGACAACCAGCCCCCCTCTTGTGCTTGCCCTTCTCCGTGGCCCAGAGCACCCTAAGCCGTGGTCTGGGCCCAGCCTGCGAGGCGCGGCCCACGCGGGGGGAGGGGGAGGGAGGAAAGTGGCTCGCCCGCAGATAGCGCGGATGTTTGTAAGGCATCCAAAATAAGCAGCCGCCAGCACCAATAAATAAGCCCATTAACCGGCGAAGTTCGAGTTTACGATCCCCCATGCTTTTTTCAAAGTTGCTGGAGGGGCGGGAATCCTCCTTGCGGGGAGAAGAAAAGGCACATCCGACCCGGTCGCCGGGGCCCTGAGCTTAGAGTCAGAGAGGGGCCATTTCGCTTCCCCTGGAACTCCGAATCGCCCAGACTGCACGTCCCTGGCTCCTGGAAAGACGTGAGGGAAGGCCCTTGACCCCGAATCAGTTTTTCGTGCCTTCCCCGTGTCCCAACCATGCCCTTGTTCCTCTCTTCATTGGGCCTTAGGCAGTCAGGCTCCGGGAATGGGACAGCGCCACGCTGCCCGCCTCCCTTCCAAGTAAGCACCCATGCCCCCAGCCTGGGGGCTGCAGGAAATGCTTGTCTGCCTTGGGGTGAGAAGCAAAGAAAGGCGTTAAGTTCAAGACGCACAGCCTGCCCTCCCAGACCCTTCAGTCCGCGAGCACCCGACAGCTTTGTGCTAAAACAGGTGTTTGGGGAAAAGTGGAAGAAACTGTAAATTGGGAGGGTAGGGGCAGATTGGAGGCCCTCTCCTTTTTGCACATGCCCTTTGGAGGAACTGCTCTTCCTGAGCAAGCTAAAGGGGGGTGTGTGTGTGCAAAACTCTCTCTGTGTGACTTAGGGCATCCTTCTTAGCACAGAGAAGTCCCAAATTCACACCCCTGCACAGCCTAGCGTGGCCCCGATTTAACCTTCCCTTCTTTATTCTCTTAAATGCTAGGCAATTCCAAAGCCGAAAACGCAGCCAACTGGCTCACTGCAAAGAGCGGCAGGAAGAAGCGCTGCCCCTACACCAAGCACCAGACCCTGGAGCTGGAGAAGGAGTTTCTGTTCAACATGTACCTTACTCGAGAGCGGCGCCTAGAGATCAGCCGCAGCGTCCACCTCACAGACAGACAAGTTAAAATCTGGTTTCAGAATCGCAGGATGAAACTGAAGAAAATGAACCGAGAAAACCGGATCCGGGAGCTCACAGCCAATTTTAATTTTTCCTGATGAAGCTCCAGGCAACGCCGTTTTTTTCGCTGCCAGAGAGCCGTTCTCCTCCCTCTGTCTTCGGCCTCTGTCCAGGAACTCGCACCTGTGCCGGAGCCCCATTCCTCCCTCCCACACTCGCCATCTCGCTGGCCGTTACATCTGTGCAGGGCTGGTTTGTTCTGACTTTTTGTTTCTTTGTTTGCTTGGTGCTGGTTTACTTGTTTTCTGGGGGAAAAAGCCATACCGTGCTGAATTTCTATAGAGAGAAATATTATCCTCAAGTGTTGAGTGGTGACTGGGCTGGTTTGCTGTCTCGGGGTTCCTCTGCTGGAAATGGCTCCTGTCCTCCCGGTGGAGCTGGTTTCCTGCGGGGGCGGGCAAACCTAGCCGGAAGGCCGAGGTCCCATTGTAGGCGCTGAGGTGTCTGGCCTGAGGTCAATGGTGCAAGGAGCCACCACTGGGCTCGCCTGCCTGGAGTACTGGGCTGTGTTTAATCAGGGGACACAGGCCCCTGGGTTTCTTTTTTCTTTCTTTCTTTCTTCCTTGGCAAAGAGAAGGGCTTACAAGCATGGACATGCAGGCTGGCAAAAGGGCTTGGCTTTGGCTGATTAGAAAATTGAGAGTCAGAAAGATTAATCTTTCCTTCCTCTGTAAAATATCCCAGCTTTAAAAGGGGGGGGGGAAAAAAAAGAATGACCAGGAGAAGGAAACTTCTCTTCCAGTCTGTGTAAGGTCTTGCATTGTGGGGCTAAATTATTTCACTTACCTCTGAATTTCCATATCCTTCTGGCTGTAGATAAATAATCTAATATAGTTCTGTTTTTGCGTGCGGATTTAGTGGGGTTTTTTTTCATTAAATAATTGTTACCACTGGTAACACGACAAGCACACCACAATTCTCCCTATCTTGTGGAGAGTTTTCTCATTTTCTTTTTTCTTCTTCCTCTTTTATTTTTTCCTTCCTAAAATTCACAGAATCCGAGGAGGGCTGGGCAAGCGGAATAGACTAGAGAAGGGAGACATTGTTTGGGTTTCCTTTATACTGTGAAGTTACATGCATAAAAGGGTCAAACCTGTAGGTGCAGAAAAAGAAAAATTATAAATGCAAATCTGTATAAATGTCTATTATTATGAAAAATTGCCAATCTTGTTTTATGCAAATGCATTCTATCGTTATTATAAATGTTAGTTCTAGCTCTATTTACTTCTAATCTTAAATCAGAATAAATTAATATTGTAATGCTGCTGTGCGTGGGAAAAAAAGACGATGTTTATGTTCTTATAGAAGAATAAAAGCTGTGGAATGAAGCTTTTTAATTTTACCTCTTTTTTTGACTTCTTATCTTCACCTTCCACTTTATCCCGTTCACCACTTTTACAACAGGAGGACTAGCCTGCGCCCCCTGCAATTACTTTAGGCATCTATTTAAATATTACCTAGACGGTCGTAATTTGTCTGGGCCCTATAGCCCTGGTGCCGTAAGGTTTGTCGGCTTTTGTTCAGTTTTATGACTTGCTAGTATATCTGGATTGTGGCTGTCTTGGACCAGTGGTTTCAGTTGAGAGGGGAGCTGCATAGACCGAGGAAGCCAACCAGGATTTCTTTCGGGAGCCCCAGGGAGGCTCGCAGACGCCGGTTGTTTTGTGGGTCCCCTGGTCTTAGCTGACCCCCAGCCCAGGAATCCGGGGAGCAGGCTGGGCCCAGAACGCGTCACTAGCGTCCGCGGCAGCAGTTAGGTAGACTGCTGCGGGCTGCAAGCCCCCCTCCCCCAGCACGGCCTCCCCCACCTGGTCGCCCTCCGCGGGGCCACGCGTTTCCTGCTCGCGGGAGGTGGGGGGGGGCGGCGGCAGGGGGAGGGGGCGCGGGAGCGCGCGCCCCGGCTGGCTGGCTGGCTGGCTGGCTGGGAGGGAGAGAGGGGGAGAGCGAGCCGCGGGGAGCGAGCGCCGGAGGCCGAGAGCAGACAGGGAGCCGGGCTCGGTGCCGTCCCTGGCGCTTTCGAGTCGCCCAGGGCGGCTACTGCTTGGCGCCGGCTCGCTGAGAAGCAAGATTTGGGAAACCAGCACGCACACTGCTCGCTCTCCTTCCTTCTCGCTTTTCCCTCTCCTTCCTTTCTCCTCTCTCTCCTTTACCTTCCTTCCCCCTCTCTCCCAGGTTTACCTTACCCGGGCCGGTGGCTTCTCCCTCCGCGATGCCTTAGCGGCAGCGCGGG
>LNAC01000250.1:1546878-1573541 GCA_002007465.1 Ailurus styani
GCGGCAGTGGCGGCGGCGGCGGCGGCGGCGGCGGCGGGCGAGGCAGCCCCGCGCGGGCAGCACCAGAACTGGTCGGTGATTTAGGTAGTTTCCTGTTGTTGGGATCCACCTTTCTCTCGACAGCACGACACTGCCTTCATTACTTCAGTTGAAATCGTCTCCAGGTACCTGTGCGCGCGGGGGCCGGGCCGGGCACCCGGGCCCTGGTCGTGCCAGGCCTGCCGTGGCAACCTCGGCTTTTCCCGCCCAGGAGCCTCGTCCCTGCCTCCTTCTCAGCGCTTTGCCAGGCTGTTGGCCGCAATCCCCATCCCCACCTGGCCCCGAGCAGGTATGGTCAGGTTAGCTGCTCCTCGGCGGACGCCGGGGGCGTGGTAGGAATTCTGGGCCCCGGAGCCATTCAAGGTCAGGGGCACACGCTTCCATCCTGGGCCTCCCCCGACTCCAGGCCATTCTCCTGCAAGGCTGGGACAGGATCAGCCCCAATCCAGGGTAGGAGATCAGGAAAGATCCCTTTGAGAGAGACTCAGGCCAAACGAGGAGGGACAGGGTGGAAAGGGGCTGGGATCCTGGCCTTGTCACTTACCCTTCTCTCTGTAAGCCGCCCTCTACTTCCAGACGTCGCCTTTGACTCCTTTCTTCCTTCTTTTCTTCCCTCCGTTCTTCCTCTTTTTTCTTTTTCTTTATCCTTCCCTTTACTTCTTCCTTCTTTCTTTCCTTCCCTTCATTTGTCTTTTATCTTCGGTCTCTGTGCCCAGTTTCCTATCTCCACTTCCTGTCCTCCCATCTCTTCCTCCGGGAGGGACCCAGGGCTGGCTTGGGGAGAGCCTGGGGCAGGGGTCTGATTTTTTTTTTTTTCTGCCTGCTCAAGTTGTGGTCGGAATCTGCCAAGGAAGGGCTCGCGTGGGACAGCTGTCGGGGGCTGTGGATCTGGGCCTGGTGTGCGCTGCACAGACAAGGCCTCGGTTATGATCACGACCGGATGGCGGCGGCCTTGCGTTCTTACTCCGCGGGTCCGTAACCACAGCCTAGGAGATCCGATTAGAGGGCATTCGCCGCGTTTCCGTGTGCCCACACCGAGGGCAGGGAGGCCTTTGCTGACCCCACTGGGCACCTGAGGCTGGGACCTGGGCTGAGGCCCAGCCAGGCTCTGTGGAGCCTGGCCACGCAGGGAACCCGGCCTGGAAGCTTCCTCCGCTTTCCCCGGGCCTGCCCGTCCCAACTCCGGCTTTAACCGCGCCGCAAAAGAGCCCCGCTGGGGCAAAGATTGGCTGCTTGTTTGCCCGTAGCTTCTTTCAGGTTCAGAGTCTGTGAGAAATGGCATCCTTGTACGGACGGGTACTCGAGAAAGGGACCCTGCCAGCTCCAGTCTGTTTCAAATAATAGGGGAAAGGAATATTAAATTCCACAACCATTGTATTACAAACTTGAGCCCTTGTTCCAAGTTGTAGTCCACCGTTGGAAGCCAGTGGAACCATTCTTGTTACCGAACTGAAAACAACTTTCATCCCTCCCTGCCTCCCACACACACACACACACACTCTCACACTCACACTCACACCCACACATAATGCAGGGCCTTCAGACTCATGCCCACTGAGCAAGGCTTCCCTGCTCTGCCTTCCCAGCTCTGGCTGCCGGTCCTGGAACTGTTTCCATCGCTCTGCCTGCAGTCCTGTTATCTGAAAGGCCAGCACACCAATCTTCCCTCAACTCCTCTGTGCCATTTTCCCAACCAGAGTATTGGATTTGTTTTGGAGGCCAAGGTTTTAGAACTCTCAGGTGAAAAGAGGCGGTTTGTAATTACATCCACTTATTATTTTTTTAAATATACACACACAGTCCCTTTCATTTCCAAAATAAAAGCTGACTCAAAAGCCTGAATATTTTCTCCCCAAATCTTTCGGCAGAAGAGGGCTCATATTAGGTTTTTCTGATTTTTCTTCCCTCTTAGGCACCAGTAAGTCCTGCTTAACACTCAGCGCCAGCTAATTATGTGGTGGCTGTCCTATTCTGGGGGCTAAGGCTATTTAAACAGCCTTTTCATTTAAAAAAAAAATACTAATACTAATTCAAGGCTTCTCTGGGCAAAAAAGGCCGAAAAGCAAATAGGCGAGTCCAGCCTGTTTGCAGACAATTACAATTAGGAGCGAGGTCTCCTCCAGGGTTAATATTTCTTAATGAAAATCTCAGAGGCTCCGCGAACTGCCCAATATTTGGGACACACCGGGATGCGGTGGGGGTGGGGATAAGGCAGAGGAATTTACTGGGAAAGGAAAATATTATGGGGGAGGAGGCTAAGGCGACCAGAACCAGCCACGTCGTCGTCGTCGTCGTCAGTTCACTGTGCCGGCCACTTCCCTCTTCCGGCGAGAGCCGATAAAGGGGCACCCGGTTGGTCTGCGCCAGGCTTCGCAGCATTGCTCTGGGGGAGAGCCCGGCATTTGAGGGTCCCCGTCTGGGATAGGGATGTGTCAGGATGGGGGGGGGGATTCCTGGAACTGCTGGGGAGGATGAAGGCAGAAAAGGAGATGGAAGCGCCCTGGCTGCCCGCCCTCGCCGCCAGGGAAGTGGGCTAATGAGAAACACACTCTTGCCGGCACAGTGTTCACACGTGAATTTAATCACCCCGTTTTCAGGAGTCGCTGCTTTCGGTTCGGATTTGGGGTGGGTTTTTTTCTTCCAGCTAACAGAGGCCGCAAGGCCTTTTAATTTAATCCTGGAAGGCCCTAAAGGGGTGAGAAATACCCTCCTCAACGTGGCCAAGCCAAGGAATGGGGTTAAAGTCAACGCCCCGTGCCCCGTGCTCCTCCCGGTTTTAATTTCTAGCCCTGGACTTGAGCTGCGGTCGCCTAGCTTTGGGCCTTGTAACCTTGTTGAGCCATCCGGCCTGGTGAAAACCGAGGCGGGACCCGGGGCGGTGGCCGGAAAGAAAGGAAGGAAGGAACCCCGAAGAACTCATACTGGGCCCCGAGGCCAGCGGCTCGGCTGCGGGCCTCCCAGCTACTGGGGCCGCGCGGTCTCTTCCGCCCGACGACTGCCTTCTCGCAAGCCGATCTCGCCTTCCACCGAGGCTGCCTCGTGGGTTTTTTCGCAGCTAGGGTTTGGGGAGTGCGACAAAGCTTGCAGAGCTCAGCGTGAGGGCCTTTGAGGTCGGGGCACAGTGTTGGGTGGCCTGCTGTGTTCGCCTGGGTGTCGTGATCCCTGGCTGAGGTCTGTAGGGTGCGGGGGCCGCGTGTGCGCGGGGTCGGGACCGAACCCGCGGCACAACCAGGCCCTCAGACCCTTCGGCTCAGGGACAGGCGGCCGCTCCTCGGCGGGGCGCTCGTTGAAGGTGCAGCGGAGAAGCTGGGAGCCAGCTGCCCGGTCGCCCTGGGATCCAATGGGGCAGGTTTCAGGGCCCCACGATAGGCGGTGCCCTCTCGGAGGCCTGTCCCTGGCCAGCGCGCTCGGGCGGGGGCGCTTGGTGGCTCAGTTTGGGACGGATACTGCGTTGGATTTGACTTTTCGCGGCCGGCCCGGGGTAAACTGGCGTCTCCGGGGACTGCAGGGATTATTTACAGGGAGCTCGCCAACCAAACACAGCAGTCTAATTTAACCTTTCCAAGTCCTCGTAAATTTTTACAGCTGGGAACCACGGCGAAGCAAACGAATCTGTTGGTCGTTCCCAACTTCCCACCAGCCTGTGTGGCTTCTGAAACAATAACTCCTTATGAAATATCATAAATATAGATTTAAATACAGTAGAGCGAGAATGCGATTTGGCTGCTTTTTTATGGCTTCAATTATTGTCTAATTTTATGTGAGGGGCTCCACTGGCCGCACTCGCGCGCGGGACCCGCGCCTCGCTGACGGCGTGATTAATTGTGATATAAAATAGTCCGCTTAAGAAGTGTGTGTCTGGTGGCGGCGGTGGGAGGGAAGGGAGTACAGAGGCCAGGCCAGATTTGATCTTTTAATCTTCGTTGGCCACAATTAAAACAAACCCGATCGTGGAGCGCCGCGATCCCTTTGCATAAAAACATATGGCTTTTGCTATAAAAATTATGACTGCAAAACACCGGGCCATTAATAGCGTGCGGAGTGATTTACGCGTTATTGTTCTGCCGGGCGGGCACGTGACGCGCGCGGCCAATGGGGGCGCGGGCGCCGGCAACTTATTAGGTGACTGTACTTCCCCCCCCCCCCGTGCCACCAAGTTGTTACATGAAATCCGCAGTTTCATAATTTCCGCGGGTCGGGCCGACCGGCCAGGCACGGGGCACAGCGATGGCCACCACCGGGGCGCTGGGAGACTACTACGTGGACTCGTTCCTGCTGGGCGCCGAGGCTGCGGACGAGCTGGGCGCGGGCCGCTACGCGCCCGGGACCCTGGGTCAGCCTCCCCGGCAGGCCACCGCGCTGGCGGAACACCCCGACTTCAGCCCGTGCAGCTTCCCGTCCAAGGCGGCGGTGTTCGGCGCCTCGTGGAACCCGGTGCACGCGGCGGGCGCCAATGCGGTGCCCGCCGCGGTGTATCACCACCATCACCACCACCCTTACGTGCACCCCCAGGCGCCTGTGGCGGCGGCGGCCCCGGACGGCAGGTACATGCGCTCCTGGCTGGAGCCCACGCCCGGCGCGCTCTCCTTCGCGGGCTTGCCCTCCAGCCGGCCTTACGGCATTAAACCTGAACCACTGTCCGCCAGAAGGGGTGACTGTCCCACGCTTGACACTCACACTTTGTCCCTGACTGACTATGCTTGTGGTTCTCCTCCAGTTGATAGAGAAAAACAGCCCAGCGAAGGCGCCTTCTCCGAAAACAATGCTGAGAATGAGAGCGGCGGAGACAAGGCCCCCATCGATCCCAGTAAGTGTCTCCTCCCTCCAGACCGGCCGCCGCCTCCACGCCGGCCACCAGGATCTGCCAGCCCTTCAGCTTTCTCTTGAGCCTGCTTCGCCTGCGCTGGGAGCCTCTTGAGCAGGGGCCGGGAACCAGAAGTTGCTGTTTAGGATGCCTCGGATGGGGCCCCAGTTCCAGAGAGCAGTGACAAGCTGGCTGCCGGGTTCGGGGGGAGGGGAGGCGGCTGCTGCCGAAAGAGGGGGGGGCGGGGCGGGCGCTGCCGGCCCAGCCAAGACCAGCCGCCCCCCTCCCTGGCTGTCCGGGACCAGGACAGCAACACTTTGGGCCGTTCTTCGAAAGCAGCTCGGCAGAGAGAATCTTTTGTGCGGCTAGACTGTCGTGGAGCGGCGGCAGCAACTGCAGCCTAGACATTGGAGAAGACGGCTGATGCCCTCCACTTCTTGCCTTCAGCCAGTGGCGGCGTAAATCCTGCCCAAGAGGAGGCTGTAGGCGACCGGCCACGGTGGTCCCCATGCCAGATTATTCAAATAAACTGGAGAAGTGATCAACGCCCTGGGGGCACCTAGGGGCGCCACGCCGGCTTCCCAGCTCCCACGGCCTTCCAGGGAGGTCAAAGAAGGAGTGGGGAAAGTAGAAGGAAAGGTGGGGAAGGGAGGATACCAAGAAAGAGAGAGGGTGCGTGTGTGTGAGTGAGAGGGAAAAGAGAATGTTAACGTTGCAGGAACACAGGGCAGTGAGCTTTCCCCCTGCCTGGCAAGAAGAGGATCTATTTCCAAATTTCACTCCTTGCACAGTGTACAGAGGGTGGAAAGAAGGAGAGGAAAAGGACAGGAGGACAGAGGAGAAGAGCCGAGGGTCTCGTAAGGGAGGGGGAAGCCGAGGTTTTACTGCGTGCAATTGTAAGTGACCGTTCCTCTGTCTGTCTGCCACAATTCCATTGTGTCCGGTTCCGCAGCCCTTCCCTAAGCAATTCAGCGGCGTCCTGCACTTCGGCGGAAGACCCCAGGAGGTTCCCTGGCCCCCAGTGGAGGGGGGAGGTAGGTGCTTCTCCTCTTTCTAAATCCTGTCTGTCTCCCTCGCAGGCAACCCAGCTGCCAACTGGCTCCACGCGCGCTCCACAAGAAAGAAGCGCTGCCCCTACACCAAGCACCAGACGCTGGAACTGGAGAAAGAGTTTTTGTTCAACATGTACCTCACCAGGGACCGCAGGTACGAGGTGGCCCGACTGCTCAACCTCACCGAGAGGCAGGTCAAGATCTGGTTCCAGAACCGCAGGATGAAAATGAAGAAAATCAACAAGGACAGAGCAAAAGATGAGTGATTCAACTGAGTTCATTTAGAAAAGAGAGCGCGAGCTAGAGAGAAAGAGTAAAGACTGCCCGATCCCTCTCCCACCCCTATTCCACCCAGCGTCCACCACCCTGACCACCCCGACCATCCCGCACAAAGCGGCTCTAAACTCCAGGCCTCATCTCCCCCTGGCAAGCCCGGCTCAGGCTGGCTCCCCTGGCCTGCCGCTTTGATGGAGGAGGTATTGTAAGCTTTCCCTTCCGTTTTCTGTAAGAGGAGCAAAAAAAAAAAAAAAGAAAAAGAAAAAAAAGGGTGGGGGGGACATTTTCGCTGATGGCTGTGTGTGCTAGCTTGTATATATTTTTTAAAAAAAATCTACCTGTTCCTGGCTTCAAACAAACAAACAAACAAAAAACTACCTTTTTATAATGCACAACTGTTGACGGCGGGCTGTGTAGTTTTTAGTCTGTGTAGTTAATTTAATTTGCTCCTTGTGCGGCAGAGCGATCTGCCCAGATACTTGAACACTGTGTTTTATTGTGGTAATTATGTTTTGTGACTCGAACTTCTGTGCTGGGTGATGCACCCGTTGTGATTGTGAGAGCTTAGAATTCAATTTCAACTCAGGTTGTTGATAGGGGAGAAAAAGTTGCATAGAGTGTAGCTCTGTAGTGGAATGTGTCTTCTGTATGACTAGGCTGTTCACCTTTGATTGTAAGCTAGCTGTAAGGATTTCCCAGCGAAATAAAATTTTAAAAGGAAGAAAGCGTTCTCCAGGATGCATAGATTCATGGTTTTCTCCTCTTTTGAAATGTGGGCATTTCCTTCTCTACATGCTCTATAGACCTGTCTTGTTCATTGTCTATATAATCCATATATTAAAGAAAAAGTAATCAGACAAGCTTGAATATTGTTTTTGCACCGGATGAACATTGAGGAAATTCGGAGCTATACGTACGTGCAGAAGGTTACTACCTATGGTTTACATTTAATTTTAACCGGGGGGAAAAAATGAATGCTTATCGTAATGGAGTTAATTTTATTGATAATAAATTATACACTATGAAACCGCCATTGGGCTACTGTAGATTTGTATCCTTGATGAATCTGGGGTTTCCATCGGGCCGGACATACACTGTATATTTTGAAATAGTTACCTCAAGGCCTACTGACCAAATCGTTGTGTTGAGATGATATTTAACTTTTTGCCAAATAAAATATATTGATTCTTTTCTATTTATCGCGGGTCAGCTCTTGGCACCTTTTTCTCTGGGATAGGGGAGCGTGGGGAGCGTGTCTGGGTGGGGGCCGGGCCGGGCTGGGGCAGAGGAGGACAGAATCTCTGTTTCCCCATGTCACCCCCCCGCCGGCTTTCGGCTTGCGGAGCGGGGACCTGGCGCAGCCCGCCGCGCTCCCACCGCCGGTGGCTGCCTGGCGGCGCAAGCCACGGAGCAAGGCTGGGCAACGAGGGGCGGCGAGGCCTAGCTCCCGGCTTGGACCTGTCCCGTCTGCGGGGTGGCCGAGAGGCCTCCGAGGAGCAGGGCTGGGGTCTCGGGTCCCGGTGGCCGGTAGCGGCGGAAAGGGCCCCCTTTCATCTTGGCGACCCTAAGCCGGGTCCGCTGAGACCCCGGGGCCTTCCTCTGGCATGGGGTGGGGAGTGCGAGGACGGGGCCGAGAGCCGAAGGACCTGCCTTCCGAGGAGTCTCCACGGAGGGAAACGGGAGCCCGGCTGCCCCGACGCGGCCGCCAGGACGGACATTTGGGGACTCTCGGGACCGAAGTCCTGCGCCCCTGCACCTCGGCGTCCCGTCCGGCTGGCCCAGGGGATCGTGGGTTCTGTGCCGCACTCCCCTCCCGAGCACAAGTGCTGGCAGAGGCAGGGCCTAGGCAGCCGGCGAGCTGGAAGAGCCATAAAAGCAAATGAGGGCTGTTGCCGTTTATGGGGTGTAAAGGGCTGCGGGGGGAACGGCCACAGCTTCGGAGGCCCAAGCGCCTTATAGATGTGGCCAGAGGGCTCAGCCTAATCTCCCCCCCTTTTCTTTTCTCGCCCTCCACGCCCTCCCCCCACCACCCCGAGACTGCTGGAAAGTTACTGAGTTCCGACGCCTGAAGGGGGAACCAGGACGCCGGGGGGGGGGGGGGGGGGGGGTNCCACCCCGCCGCCAGGTTGGGACGCCCTCTGTTGTTGCAGACAGAAGGAACTTCAAAGAATGGGCAGTAAGGGTGTGCCATAAAGGCCGGGTCTGCGAACTGTCTGGAATTCGGCCCTTAATGAGTTTACAACTGTCCAGCCCCAATTAAGATTTTCCACCAAAGCCCTTTCATTTGTTTGCTCTGTCTGCACCGATAAAGCGGCTGCGGAAACAACTCTTTTATGGGCACTGCGCTCTCGGCAGCGTGGATTCCAGGCTCCACGCACGCCCCCCAGGGACTGGGCCCTCTCCCAGCTTTGGGAGTGGGGCGCTGGGCCCGCCCGGGCGGCCGACGAAGTTCAGGCCCGGCCGCCGGGGCTGCAGTGCAGCGATTCGGCCAGCAGATGGCAGTATGGCTCCACGCAAGAGGCGCCCGCGCCGCCATCTCCCGCCGCCGCAACCCTGGGAAGTTCCTAAGATGTCGACTTGACGCTACCCTTTCTCGAATGGGAGCCCCAGATTTGAATGAACTGCAGTCGTATATTTTCTTTGCCGCTCAGGCAGGGCCGGAAACCTCGCAGGGAAACAAGCAAGCGGTGGGGCTCGCCCGGCCTGCACCGCTCCCGCCGCCTTTCCTCTCCCGGACTCCGGAGGCCTAGCTAGCGGTGCGTGGCTGCAGCTGTCCGGCGGCTGCGGGGCTGCAGCTCCAGGCGCGGGGATGGCTCTCGGGTCACCGTCCCCGAGCCGGACAAGCCTTGGGACAGCGCGACGCACGCAGCACTCGGCTGACCAGCGGACAGACAAGGACTAAGGCCTACAGCCCCGGGATTTGGTGACCTCCTGGAAGGCGTGCAGAGGGCGCCTGCCTTGGTCACGGGTCCCGCGGCGGCCGGGGAGGCTCCCTGACGCTGCGCCCTGGCAGCAGGGCCCGGTGAGCCAGCCCCGCAGGAGAGCCAGGACCCCAGGACCCGGCCGCCTCGAATAAGTTGGCAATAAAATGAGGCGGCTGAAAATTGGGGGAAAAGGCATTCTTGGTGACTTGCTAGTGTGGGTTTGGCGACTGAATGGCCCGGGCTGGGGAAATCCCCGGGAGCTCACCAGGGGCAGCTTTGATGGTTCTAAAATAAATGCGATGTTTAACATAATTGTGATAACATCCTAACTCCAGGATGGGCGTTCACGTCGTGAAAGCTGCCCTTGCTTTCTCTGGCTACCGAATTTCCTTGGCAGTGGAACTGCTCGGGCTGCTCTGGTTTCCCGTGTTCAGGAGGCGACAGGAGGGAGGGGACCCCCATCTCGGCCCAGCCTATCCTGGACCCTGGGCGGGGAACACGCCCCGGAACCTTCCAGGCGGCCGCCCGGAGTGCGGCGGCGAGGATCAGTCCGCGCTGCAGAATGGCTTCAGAGGGGACATGCAAAGCAAACAGAACCCTTCGAAGCACCCCGGAGCCCTGTGAACACGCCATGCGGTGTATTTATTTGGGTTGTAATAGTCTCTGCCAAGCCCACAAAATGTTTACAACCTGGTGTCCGCGCTGTACACGCTGTAAAACTGGGGACTGGATTTTGGCTGACAGATCTCCTGAGTGTTTCTCCCGTCCTCTCTCTCCCTCTCCCTCCCTCCCTCCCTCTCCTTCCCTCTCCTCCTTCTGTCTCCGCTTATATACACACACGTTGGTATTGCAGACACACGTCTTCATTATATTTCCCTATATAACACAATATTTCAGAGCATCTGATTGTAAAGAGGGTTTTATAGCTTCCCGAGAGTCGCCCGTGGCCATGCACCCAAGCTGCAGATAGAAAGCTCAGTTTATGTAACTACAAATAAATGGCGAAGGAGCAGATCGGTGGCGACCGCTTCTCTCCACCGATTTCGGAGGCTCCAGGTAGGTGCCGGCCGGTTGGGATCTCAGAGGCTTCACGGACTGCCACGCCGGGCCTCCCTTGCCCTTGGCCGGCCGATGCCTGGGAGGCGGCGCTCCTGGCTCGGCTGCCTGGGATGCGCTTCCCCGTTAGCTGCGCAGACAAAACCCCCCGCGTCAGCCCCAGCTCCTTTGCATTGGTCGGGCACGGATGTGTCCCCGGGACCGCTCAGTGACTGAAGAACCGTGCACAGCCCATGCGAGGGGCGCGGGTGGAAACGTGTAGAGGAGCAAATCGCCAGCCGCCAGACTGGAGGCAGACTCCCTGCGCTTTCCCGGAGCTGGGCTTACATTCTTAGCTGGGTTTAAATACTGAGCACTATTTGGTAACAAGAAGCAAGGGAAACACATTCTGCTTGGTAGGTAGGAATCCGGCTCCAGGAAAGCGGTGAGAAAAATGTCTTTAGGCAAAGACAGCTCGGCTGGTTAGAAACCGCCTGCACGTGCCTGCTCCAAGCTGATCGTCAACGAGTATTTCTATGAACATTACCACATATAACCCAGTGCATTTGTGTCTTTCCAGCCAAATAAGTAGGAAACCGATGACTCGAGAACACCCGATTAAGGAGGCCTTACTGAAAGCCTGGCTCTGTCTGGCCTTTTCGTTTTAAAACCCCGCCACCGAAGGCAAGAGGAGAGAGCGAAGCCCAGAAACGAAAGAAAGGAGGCGGCACTCGCGGGACTCGGTCCAGTGCGCTGACGTGGGCCCAGAAAGGCTGAGGCCTTGCCGGCACTATCCGGACTCTCCTTGGCCCAAGCGGAGGGGCAGTGCGCCCTGCCAGGACCGTTTGGACCTGCGCCGGACAAAACCCAAGCAGGGATGAGCCTGTGGCGTGGGTTCCCGGCCCTCTGGGCTGGGATTGCGTTCCTTCCCGCGCTCTCCGAACTCTGTCCCCCACTTGGTCTGGGTCGTCTCACTTCGGAGCAGGTTTTACTTGAAACGCCATCGCTGTCGGCCGCTCCAGCCGCCCGAGTCTAGACAGACGGCGGCGGCGGCGGGGCCGGGTCTTTTTCTTTGCATCTTGCTCTGTGTCACCCGGGGAACAATTTATTGGTCTAAAGCTGTCTAATTCCGCCTCTTTGATCTCCTAGCTTTCTTGCTTGCTTCGTCTTCCTTTAACTTTTTTAGGGTTTTTATTTCCTGCCAGAAAGCGATGCTATTTGGAATATTTAGTTTTTCTTCCCTTCCCATGTTACAGCCTCCATTCCCCCAACTGAGACGTGCTATCATCCGGATCCTCCAGAAAGAGCATCCCCGGATATTCCACCCCCCACAGCCCCTGCGCCCCCAGGGGAAACCAGCAGGCGCCCACCTGCCCCGACGGCCCGCCGCCTCTCCACCCACGCCCCTGGGCAGTCCACTAGGCAGGAACTGGGGCTCCGTTGCATCCGGGTCTGGACCCTCTTGCTGCCTTTTGTGCTCCTGGGACCCCCTGAGAGGGTGCAGTGAACGGGGGCGGCCTGGACTCTCTGAAAGTGATGGGAAGCGCTTTGTACACAAGGAACCAAACTCTATAATTTAGAGGAGAATTTCCGGGGCAATTCCATTGTGAGGTCGGGTTTATGGTGTGCAATCGAGCTGAGCAGTAAAAGGCATACTGACCTGGCGGCTGGGCTTCCAGCGAGGCCTGAGCAGTTTATGAGGCGTTTAGGGGAAGGGTTCGCCCCACCACACTCCACGGAGCGGTAGGCGGCAGGGGCTTCGGCTGGTCCAACCCCGCGTCGGGGTTGGAGGCTTGGAAAGGTAAGCTCCACGCGTTGGGGGCCTGGGTGGGAAGGAGGGAGACTCTTGTGTGTTCTGCTCTCTGTGAGCCAGTCTTGGAAATGTGAAGCTGCCAGAACTGGGTAGTCTTTCTTGAGGGGTCCCCCTATTTGTCTTGGGGGTCTCCAAAAGAAATGGAGATCCATAGTGGCTGAAGCCCCCAGGCACCTGGGCCCCCTTCTCTCAAACTGGCTCTAAAGTATGTATTGCTTGCTCCCAGGCACTCAAGTCCATGAGGAGCTGGCAGAGGCCCATGGGTGGCTCCGGTGAAGACTTCCAGAAAAGTCCCAGTGCTAGGGGTACCCGGAAGGGTGTAGGGCCTGAGGTTGCCCCAACCATGGAGGAAAGAGACTTGTTTCCCCCTGAGTGAGGAGGAACCAGAGGTTGCAGGGAGGACAAAAGAGTGTCCAGCTATTTCTTAGACGGCCAAAGGCCAGCCAGGTGCCCAGGAGCGAATGCACAGAGCCTGCCAGGACAGCGGTGTCCAGGAGGAGGGAGGGGAACCCCACGTTAATAAATCTGTTGCCAAATGAGGCTCATTAATAGATAAATATTTCACTGCTTCCTTTAAGGCGGATAAACAGTGTGCCGCCGATTAAGGAAAGGAAGCTGGGAGACGTTGACTTTATTCGAACCACATGGTTCCAGTTTGCGGTGGCGTTCTCGCTGCAGCTGGAAGTGACGCTGCGCCGGCCCCATCTGGATCATAGTTCAAGTGGGCCTACCGCCCGGTGGACCTGCCGGGCGGGGGCGGGGGGAGGGCGGCAAGCGGGCAAAGAACCGATTTGCCCGGAGCTGAGACTTGCCCATGGGCTGCCGTGGGTCGGGCGGGTGCGCAGAGCGCAGGGACCCTCCCGAGGCTGGGTCAGTGGACAGTCGGGGGGCGGGAGGGCCTGCAGGCTTGGTCCAGAGTTCGGGACTAGGCTAAAGGAGGCTGTGCCCGCTCGCCCCGCGCAGCCTCTGCAGGCCAGGCGTCCACGCTGCGGTGAGCTGAGCGCTCGCGCCGAGCCTCGGGGTCCTTTTCCCGCGGGACGCGCCAGGCCAGCCCGGCGCGGGGAGATTCGTTGGCCACATATTTGAGCCTCTTCCCCTTCCATTCTAGGCTGCCGCGGGCCCCGCGGAGCAAGACCACCTGTGAGGGCTGCTGAGATTGGCGGAGGCGGTCATGTGGGCGGTCACGTGCTGCGGCGAGCTCCGTCCAAAAGAAAATGGGGTTTGGTGTAAATCTGGGGGTGTAATGTTATCATATATCACGCTACCTCGTAAAACCGACACTGAAAGCTGCCGGACAACAAATCACAGGTCAAAATTATGAGTTCTTCGTATTATGTGAATGCGCTTTTTAGCAAATATACGGCGGGGGCTTCTCTGTTCCAAAATGCCGAGCCGACTTCTTGCTCCTTTGCGCCCAACTCGCAGAGAAGCGGCTACGGGGCGGGCGCCGGCGCCTTCGCTTCCACCGTACCGGGCTTGTACAATGTCAACAGCCCCCTCTATCAGAGCCCCTTCGCGTCCGGGTACGGCCTGGGCGCCGACGCCTACGGCAACCTGCCCTGCGCCTCCTACGACCAAAACATCCCCGGGCTCTGCAGTGACCTCGCCAAAGGCGCTTGCGACAAGGCGGACGAAGGCGCGCTGCACGGCCCGGCCGAGGCCAATTTCCGCATCTACCCCTGGATGCGGTCTTCAGGTAGGCGAAGCGGCTAGGCTGGCCGGCTGGGTGGGCGAGCGGGCGGACAGGCAGCGGGGAGCGCCGGGCTGGGGAGCGCGGAGCGCGGAGAGAGGCGACTGCGAGCCGGCGGCCCCGTGACTCCTAGCGGCGCTGCCTTTCTGGTTTTAATTAGAGTCAAGGCGCCATAGCGTGGAGAGCCCGTAGCATTGTATGTAAATGAGGCTCATAAAACTTTTTATGACCCAATTAATGGGTTCGATCCTCGTAAATTTATTTAACTCCATTTGCCTTGGAATTTTAACATTTTGTTCGCTATTCTCTCTTTCTCTCTCCCTTTCTTCTCTCCCTCCCTCCTCCTTTTCCTTTCGGCCTGGCTTTTCTTTTTCAAAAGCAGGGAAGAGCCAAACCCTTCATCAGGGCCCCTCTTACGTCCCTGTGCCAGGGGCCCGCTAAAGAAGGGGTGGGGAACGAGAGCGGGGACAGGGGCTCGGAGCGCCCACGGAAGGTCCGGGGATGGGGGCGCGGTCTTCTAGGGAGGAAAGGCGCCCCTGGAGTGCGGACCGCCCGAGGGTCACCCACTTGCCTAGCGAGGGGCGGGGGGGGGGGGGGGNGGAGCGGCCCAGATCGCCTTTGAATGGCAAAAGCGCAGCGTCTCCCACTTGCCCACACTCTATATTTACAATTTCCCTTTGTCAGGGGGAAGCAGGACATTGTGGAAGCCTAGCCGGCTGGAAAGGACGGTTGTAAAGTTGGGATTCTGAGCCTTTCCTCCTCACAGAGCTGCCTGCGCGTCTGGCACCGCAGTTGGGGTCTTGCGCTAACACTCCCGCTCCTCCCCCAGCTCCGTTCGGGGGGCGCGGGCGGAGGGGGGACGCGCGCCGGGGTCAGCGCTGCGAGAGAGGTGCAGGCTCTGGCACGGCGGCCTGGCTAATGCACTGTCCTGCCTGTGTCTCCGTTGGTTTATGTGTCCATGTGTCCATGTGTCCGCCTGTCTGCTCCCAGGGCCCGACAGGAAGCGGGGCCGCCAGACCTACACGCGCTACCAGACGCTGGAGCTGGAGAAGGAGTTCCACTTCAACCGCTACCTGACGCGGCGCCGCCGCATCGAGATCGCCCACGCGCTCTGCCTCACCGAGCGCCAGATCAAGATCTGGTTCCAGAACCGCCGCATGAAGTGGAAGAAAGAGCATAAGGATGAGGGTCCGGCCGCCGCAGCCCCCGAGGGCGCCGTGCCCGCCACTGCCGCCGCCGCCGCCGCCGCCGCCGCCACGGACAAGGCCGACGATGAGGACGAAGACGAAGAAGATGATGACGAAGAGGAGGAGGAATGAGGGGCCAAGTCGGGGCCCTGGCTGCACCAGACAGTCGGGAAAAGCGTCTTTAGAGACTCACTGATTTTATTTACAAAAGTGGCAAAAATAAAAAGAAAACTTAAAAAAAAAAAAAACAGTCCCCAACCTGCACCCATCTGCCCCATTACTCACTCCAGCTCCCATCTTTTCTGGATCGAGCAGCAGCCGCCTAGACTGGGTCCCCTTGGGGATCTCTCTGCTCCCAAGGATCCCCAGCAGACACCCTCCCTAACCCCAGTCCGACCAGCTCTGCGCTGGCACGGCTAAAATACTACCTAGCACAGGCCTCGGCCAGAGGCACCCCAAACTACCTATGGGCCCAGCCCCAGTAGGCCTCCACTCCAAGGAAGCCCAGACGTGTCCCAACACTGGCAGACACCCAGCACCTCCCCCATACCGGCAAGGACCTGATTTTCTCAGTACTACCTACTCGTCCCAAACTACCTATTTTGTGCTCACTGGCTCGCTTGCTACCTAGCGCCGGCCCCTTCCCTGGCCAGGGCTCTCCTGCTTCTGCCTGGCAGCCTTTGGGGTCCCTGAGGCTGCATGGAGAAGGTGCTGGGGTCCAGGGACCAGGGTATTGGCTTCTATTTAAATTGAAAAATAATATATTTATTCCAAAGCATTCTAAGTGCTGCAACCTAGAATCCCTCCTTCTCTGGCCTGGGCACCCCAAGTTCAGGCCCATTACCCCCACTTCTGGAGGGGAGCATTCCCAAGCTAGCTGCAGGTCTCTGGGTTAGCTTCTGCTTAGTAGGACTACAGAGATGCTCCCAGCCTTCCTGCACCTCCACTGTCCCCTGTATCCTACTGTCCAGCCATGTTGACTATGTATACCCTGACTTTTCCTACAATAGCAAATATTGTATATTTGAACAAGATTTTTTTTTGTCATTTATATAGTCTTGGAGCTCATTTGTAAGCCAATGTCTTGACTTGGGAAGGATGTGTTAATGGGGTGACTTTGTAGCATGGTGTGTTGTCTTGAGCTAACTTTATAGCCGGTGGGGAGGGCCTATGTCCTTCCCAATGCCCTTCATCTCTTGTGTCGTCCTGCATCCCCCTTGTCCCTGTAGGCTCTAGCTTGGGGTTCCAGGAATGGGAAGGCACACTTCCTGTCTCACCCAGCTAACCATGTTTTATGTAACAGAAAAATAAAGATGCTTGGTGACAAAAAAAAATGTGCACTGCTTTATACAGGGGGGCCTGGGAAAGAGAGGTAAGCCTGGCTGGGGTTAGCCTAGCCAGGGTTTGCTATGTCTGGAAGCCCACAGGGGTTTGGGGGGAGCAAAAGTGAAAGGGCAAATAGGATCCAAGTGTTGAGTGCCCACGTATTGGTGTATATGTGTGTCAAGTCTCTTTTTGTGTGGATTCTAAGGTGTGGATTTGTATACGTATGTGTGTACCTCTTTTCTATATGTGTGTTTTATGTATATGTGTATTACTACACAAGTCAGTAATTTTATGTAATTCTGTGTCCAAAATTGAGTGCACGTGTTTCTGGTGTAAACAGATGCATGTATTTGTGTCCATGATTGAGTGTGTGCCTTTCTGTGTGTCCATGATTGTATATGTGCATTTCTCCGGAGATTTTCATCTTGGTTTTGTGTGTGTGCACAAACATCTTCCAGATCTCTTGAAGACAGACTCTTCAATGGATACATTATATTCTATGAATCTCCCTTAAAAAAAAAAAGCCCTCCACAAATTTCATGAATGAATCCAAAATTCACCCTTTCCTCTAAGGCTGTGGGGTGGGGTTGGAAGGGGGTATTACCCTTGCCAATGATCCCGAATTTTCCATGAGTCCTGAAAACGGCTCCATGCTAGGAGGTGGGATTCAGGGCCCTCTGACGCAGCCCTCCTCCCACCCCGCATTCAGGCAGAGCAAGGGCGCCCGGGCTCAGCACTTTAACTGAAGGGTATGGGAAGGGGCAGGGGCCCCGCAGTCCCGGGCTGCCGAGCCTGGGCGGGGGTGTCCGGGTGCCGGGACGGTGGAGGGTCTGGGTGCGGGCGAGGGGCGATGGGGACAGCGCAGAATAGTCTCAGCTAGGCAGGCGAAGACCTCGACTCCAGTCTCCTGCCTAGGTTGGGCCCGCTTCTGATTGCTCTTTTAATAAAACCCGGCCCAACTGGGTTCGTAAAACCTGCGGCCCCAAGTCGGGGCGGCCTCGGTGGTAAGATGGCGCCGGTGTAAGAGCTGCCTCCTCTTAGTGATGGGGAAAGGGTCATAAATCCGTTGTTGTTTATGAAAATTTACAACTTTGCAATACAACTTTATGAGTTGTTCGGCCCTTCCATTGGCCGCTGTCGGTCATGTGGATGGGAACCGTGAACATGAACTTTTTTATAATTTCCCTTGCGAGAATAGAGCCGCATTCTTTTGCTCCGCTCCGTCCTGCCTGCTTCGGAGCTCTGCCTTCCAGCCGGGCTTGGCTGCGCTTTGTCCGGCGATGGCGAGCGAGACGAGGTCCCGGCCCGGCCCGGCCCGGCCGCTCCCGCTGGAGGTGGGGCGCGTCCAGGTCCCCGCGCCGCGGCGGCCGCTTTGCAACTCGCAACCTGGCTAATTTCCTGCGTCCTCTGGCACCAGGAAGGAGGACGATTCGTCTCCCCGGCTGCCCAAGCGACAGCTGTCAGAGGGGTAGGAGCTTCTGGGAGCCGCCATCTGAAGGTGAGACATGTGGGGAGACAGGAGCAAAGGTGGTGAGATGGCAGCCGGCGCCGGCGGCGGTGGGAGAGGGCACCCAGGGCGGCTTTGAAGACGGGCATACTCACCTTCGCCCACACTCACCGTTCACACTTGCCCCCCCATCACGCGCGCGTGCAGCCCCCCCAACACACACACTCCCTTTCTCTCTCCTCTCCCTGGCTCACCATGGCAGTAAATGCCAGCCTGCCTTCCGTGGCACAGCGTCCTGGCATGGGGCAGGAGCACTGTGGTCTCACCTCTCCCCCGGCGACCCTGCTTAGCCCCCAAAAGAAGTGGCCCTGCACTCGGCGTTCCCTACCAGCCTCTCGGGTTTGGATTTTTTTTTTTTCCTTTCATTCATGACCCTGAGTTGGCTCGACTGAATTCCCCAACTGGAGACAGCTCCCGATTTGGGGAGGTGGGAAGAGGTGAGGGCAAAGGGAATTCATTGACATGCGTTTTACTAGTATCAACACAGTACCTTCTGTTCCGAGGGAGTCGGTTTCTGCAGAGAAAGACAGAATGGGGGGAACAAACAAGCAAACTTACTAATTCAGCCAGGTTCCTCTGCTGATTGCCTGCTTGCCTTCGCGCGGTTTTCCGATGACCGAGGCGTCTGAGGCGCGGGGAGAGGGACTAGGTGCGTGGGTGGAACTCTGTGTTGGAGGAGAGGATGGGGTTAATTGGCTGGGTGTTGCTTGGCGGGAAGTTTCGGTGCCGAGAATGTAGTGGTGTTATGAAGTGTGGCAGGGGCCGCAGCTAAGGTTGAAGGAAGGACGCACACCGAGTCTGGGCGATAGGGGGACCCCCCCACCCACCTCGGCGCAGCCGGCTGGCGACCGCACGCCCCACTTTCCGCGAGCGGGGAGAGGACTGCGGAGCCGCCCGGGAGGAGGCACGGCGGGTGCCGTGGGCGTCGGCTTTACGTGGCTCGGTGGCACAGCCCGCGGCTCGGCCTGGGTGCGCCTCGACCGGATTTGCCCCGGGAGCTTCCCGGGACTGCGACCAGAAACGGTCCTGAGGCTCTGGGCTCGAGTTCTTTTTGTTTGTTTTGTGGCTTTGGTTGTTGTTTTCCCACCTTAAGAGAATACCGTGACGTGCGTTCGGAAATTCCGAAGGGGCTGTGGATGTTTGGGACGGCCCCGCGCGCTGTGGGTGCGCTCCGGGCGGATAAAGCGGTGCCTTTGCGTCGCGGGGCGGCGGGCTGCCTGACTGCGGCTGCCGCGGGCTGATTATTTATTGCGACCGCGCCGGGCGCTCGCTGCTGCCACGCTGTGGCCGTCGCCGGGACCGACGCCAGCCGCAGCCCCGCGTCGTGCCGCCTGGCGCGACTGCTGCGCGGGGCCCTCAGAGATTCCCAAGCAGGCCGAGGAGAGGGGGCCAAGGGAGGACTTGAGGGGCGGCCTCCCAGGGCCTGTCGGGAACCTCTCCCGCCTTGGCCACCCCTGACAAGGGCTGGACGCCCGACCAGACTCGGGTCCTGCCCCCACCCCCAGCGCCGTGGAGACTGGTTGCACAGGCGGCCTGGCACGTCATGGCTGCTTCTGTCCAAACTGCGCGTCCCAGGGCGCCCCCGGGGCGCACGCTGGTGCGGGGAAGGCGCCCGCGTCGGGATTTTGAAATCGGAGAGACCAGTCCTGGTCCCGAGGCCTGCGGGCGTGCCTGGCCCTGCGGAGGATTGACTATGGCAAGAAAGGCGGGCTTTGGCGTCAGGCGAGGGCCTGTGACAGGCAGAGGCCGCACCTGTGTGCTATGGGCTCTGGCCTGGGCTCCAGATCCAGGCGGCCCGGGTGGCCCTCAAGGTCCCCCCCCACACACCGGCAGGCCGCCTCCAGGCTGGCGGAGGTCGAGTGGGCCGCCCAGGGAAAGGGCGGACTGTGGGGCCCTGCACGCCATCCAGTCCCCTTTGAAGAGCAGCTGAAAGGTAAGTGGACTTTCTCTGTGGCTTTGACCTAGAAGAGAGAGTCCTGGTAGCCATTCTCACTATCCCAGGAGAGGCTCCCTCCAGCGTCTGGGGCTCCTATTCTTGCCTGAGTGTGTATGTGTCTCTCTCTCCCTCTGTTTCTCTCTCTCTCTCTCTCTCTCTCTCTCTCTCTCTCTCTCTCTCTCTCCATATATATATATAGGCACCTAATGCTGGTTGGAGAAATAAACTGGGCCATTGCCAACATAAGATGTACCAGCCTTGGCTAACACGTAGAGATTTCAATTTATTTTTTTCTATCTCAGTGCCTGTAGAAGCTAGAAATACAATGTTTTTGGCTCTTAGCTGAGAAATCAAATTCTGTCATTGTCTGGGGGTAATTATTATATCAAAAATCCAAGTCAAACCATAACAAATAATAACAATAGTAGTATATGGAGTAAACTGCCATCGATTCCAATACTGTGTGAGACCTGGAGGTATGACACAGAAATTATAAATGTAAGCATTTATCAACATCTCCAAACAGTTATTTTTGTCTTACACAACAATCATTTGTTGGGAATCACTGTCATCTGATGGTCTTGTTTAAGAAACAATAACTCAATCACGATTTTCTTTGGACATAGCTTTTTAAAAACAGTTCCCTTTAGAATTTTTAACTTGAGTTTTCATTTTCACCTATCATGTCCATTCTCTGAGGGAATTCTAGGGAAACGTTACACTCTATCCTCTCCTGCCAGGTCCTTCTTTATAGATGCAAAGGGGAAACTTTCCCAGCTTGGATCGATTGGGGCACAGGCAGAAGGCTTGTGGGTGCAGCCCCCATCGGGTGGGCAGAAGCCACTTTCAGGGGTGTTCGCTAGGTTCTGTGGAAGCCACCCGTAACCCAGTCCTTTCCCAGGTTTCTACCTTTGAGGGAAGTGAGGGCAGGGGAAAAAATCAAAAAGCAAGGAAGAGATTAAGGAAGTCGTTGGCAGATTCCTAGGAGGGCATTGCCACCCCCCCCCAAGCCACCCCATGAGCCTGCATTCACCAGACTTTTACAGATCTTACAAACATCCTCTGGAAATTCAACCAAATTGTATAAATAGTCTTTTTCAGGCTCCACAGAATTGAGGATTTTTAAAGATAATTCAAGGGTTTTACAAGCCCAACAAATACAGTTGTAAAAATGCCACTGGAAAGATATCACATTTTACAAAATGAGATTGATCCATGTGCTGTAAAAGTCAGCTATCTCGAAGGCACACCTATCAAGCAAGGGAAAGCAACCCAGGACATGCTTTTCACGTCCTGTCTGGGGAAGGCCAGGCCTGGGACCCCAGTAAAAAGCAATGCAGACGGTTCCTGGAGCCGTTGGAGCAGCTATTCCCGGTACCGGAGCAACTGCAGGCGGCAAGGCCCCCAACAGTCCCGGGAAAGGCATGGAAAAGGGTACACCCCAGGAAAGTGCGGGCTGTGGGGCGCCCCGCAAACCAAGCACATCAATGATCTCACAGCCTTGGGACATCCCAGCTGCCCTCTATGCCTGGCTGGGCAGGGACCTTGGGTCGCTGTGCCTCCGGAATGAGGAGAGAGATTCCACGTCTGGATCTGTCTCAGCACTGAGCAGTCTGGGTGTCGGGAGGGCGCGTCCCAAGTGCTGGGCGAGGGGAGCAGGTCCCACGGCTGGCTCCGGAGCTCAGTCTCAAGGTCACTCCTCTGTAGGTGCCTTTCTTGTTGAAACCCGTGGTTTCTGGCCTCTCCGTTCCTGGGTTCAAAGGTGGGACGGGGACGCACAGCTTGTGGGGTGCTTTGAGGCCACGCGATCGCTGGCCATTGGAGGGGAGCCCGTCGGGACTCAAGGGAGACGTGTTGTCTGTGGGAGGATGGGGCCAGCGGGGGAAGACATTTGGCCGCATCACGGTCAGCTGGAGGTGAGCCTTCCGCACCCGGCCGCAGCGAGGCCCAGGCCCTTGGTGGGTGTGGGGAAGGAGAGTGAGAAGGGACGCACCGATTTGTAAGGTGCAGGGGTGAGGAGCAGGGCGTGAAGGCCCGGTTTCTCAGACCCCCTTCTCCCACTCCGGAGCCCGCACCCACGGGGAGGGGGGTGCGGAGGGAGGGGCAAACTCAGGGCCTTGCCGGGAGGGCAGGCCGACGGGGAGCAAAGCCTTCGTTGTCACCGCCCCTCCGGGCGCGGGGCTGTCAGGTTTCCTGTGTGGAAAGAAAACCCGGCAAAATGCGACCGGGCAAGAAGGGCAGGCGGAAGGAGCGGGCCTGGCGGGGGCCTTTGCGGCGGCCCGATCTCTAGTGCCCCTACCCCGGCCTGATTCGCACGCCCCTACCCGGGCCGTGCCCGCCGCCGGCGTTCGGGAGGAGAGCCGGGCCGGCTGGCTGTGCGCGCCCATTAATCTGCCGGGCGGGCGGCGGGCGGGCGGGCTGGGGGCTGTTTGTAACTTTGCTGCCTCGGTCGCCGCGGTCCCCGGGGAGCGGGCTCCAGCGCTCGCTCCCATTGGCCGCCGCCGCGTCAGCTGGTGCGATTTGCTGCTGTCGCTTTTGGCGTTCGGCCATCCAGAAACAAACCAGTTCGATGACTACTAATAGTTATAGCCAGATGTACTAATACACAACAAATCACAGTCCTGCAGAGGGGCGCGCAAATGAGTTCCTATTTTGTGAATCCCACTTTCCCCGGGAGCCTGCCCAGCGGCCAGGACTCCTTCTTGGGCCAGCTGCCCCTCTACCCGGCCGGCTATGACGCGCTGAGGCCCTTCCCGGCCTCGTACGGGGCGTCGAGCCTCCCGGACAAGACGTACACCTCACCTTGTTTCTACCAACAGTCCAACTCGGTCCTGGCCTGCAACCGGGCGTCCTACGAGTACGGGGCCTCGTGTTTCTATTCTGATAAGGACCTCAGTGGCGCCTCGCCCTCGGGCAGTGGCAAGCAGAGGGGCCCCGGGGACTACCTGCACTTTTCTCCCGAGCAGCAGTACAAACCCGACAGCAGCGGCGTGCCGGGCAAAGCCCTCCCTGACGAAGGCACCGACCGGAAGTACACGAGCCCTGTTTACCCCTGGATGCAGCGGATGAACTCCTGCGCGGGTAAGGCATTTCCCTGCAGCCCCCCCAAGAGAGTGGAGGGAGAGGGGGAAAGGGGCAGGCAGAGGAGGCAGGAAGGAGGAGACAGGGTGAGTAGGAAGAGGAAATAGAAAGAAAGGGGAGAGAAGGAACAAAGTCTCTTTGGCTTTTTTAAGAGATCAAAACAACAACAACAACAAACCAACCCACTCCCAGGGAGGCAATCAAGCTGTGGCAGAGTGAAGGCAGGGCGCTAGTATCCATGTAAGGTGACACCTTAGGGGATTGAGAGGGGTCACTGCCACTCTGTGTGAGACTCTGTGACAGGGGCAACCTGAACAGAGAGCTAGGCTGGATGGGAGGGAGTGCCTGCCTACACTTCCCCCTGGTAACACCCTGCTCAGATCCCCAGGCAGAGATGGCTTTCTGCACCCATCACTAATAACTCCCCTCCACTCCCCAACCCTTTGCCTCTCTGCCTTTCAGAAACCCATATAGATAGAGGCTCTCACTTGGCTCCTTCTAGTGTATCCCTAAAGCCTTGGAGGGCCACATCCCCAGCCTCAGGATTTTTTCTTTCTCCTCCCTCCCCTCCTCCCCCTTCCACTCAACTGCTCAGTCTTAGCCAACTTCTGCCTCTTTTCGAGGGCCTGCCTGAGTCTCACACACCCAGCTTGGGGGGAGCCCCCCACCCATGGGCTCCTTTGGCACCAGAACAGATAGCCCATCACATTCTTACATTTCCAGAAACCCCAGATGGCCCATAGCTCCATCCCTTTGCTTCTGGTTTCCAAAAATTCGACAGAGAATCCTAGGAGCAGGGCAGAACCTGATACAGATTTTTTAACTGATAGTGTTTTGCTTTAAGATCCACTTGTTTTGTTTTGTTTTGTTTTCCAAGGGAGCTCTGCATTTCTCAAAAGGGCCATACAATTTGGGGGGAGTTTGCAAAGATTTGAGAGAGCTGGCCATTTTTCATCTTTAAAAAAAATGTGGAATCCTGACATGTCTGGCCACAGTAACACCTTCACAGAGATCCACAGAGGTCGGTGTGTGAATTCCGAGTGTTCATCCTACTCACAGGGTTCCCCACCCATCCCTTGCAGACACACACCCTACATTCCCACAAAAACACGACTCAGGTACCCTGAATTAAGAATACTCATTCTATTCTTCTGCTTGTAATGGTTTTCTTACAGAGCAGATTTTTCAAAAACAGTAACTTCTCACTCCAGGTTGTTTTGGGTGGAACACATCTCGCTTGGTATGAAATAATCTTCTCCCATCCTGCCGGCTTTTGGCCTTAGACATAGCGAAAGAGGCTGGAGTGGAGGCGGGTGCTTTCCAGTTTAGAGGCCAGGGGCGCGGGTCTGCCTGGTTCAGCTGCCGGGATCCTGGCTCACCGGCACCCTGCCTTTTCTGCCCGCAGGTGCTGTGTATGGGAGTCACGGGCGCCGAGGCCGCCAGACCTACACGCGCTACCAGACGCTGGAGCTGGAGAAGGAGTTCCACTTCAACCGCTACCTGACGCGGCGCCGCCGCATCGAGATCGCCAACGCGCTCTGCCTCACCGAGCGCCAGATCAAGATCTGGTTCCAGAACCGCCGCATGAAGTGGAAAAAGGAAAATAAACTCATCAATTCCACACAGCCCAGCGGGGAGGACGCTGAGGCAAAGGCGGGCGAGTAGACGCCTGGGCAGGGACCAGGCCGGCGCCGCAACCTCCCTCGGCTATGCCCCCTTGTCTTCGCCTGCTCCCCAACTTTTCTGCCCCGCCTGCTCCCATCCGGGGGGCTTCTGCAGCTTCAGGGGAGCGGGAGCTTTGCAAACGCCTGAGCATTTATTTCTTACCAAAAAAAAAAAAAAAAAAAAAAAACCTACACACAGCCAATCCCAGCGGCGGAGCGGGGCACACTGCACACACAGTCCCGCTCTCCGAGGTTGCCCTGGCCGGCTCCGGATCCCAGGGCGCGCCCCGAATTCGTCCCCGGCTCTTGTGCTGTAGCGCCTTTGCGTGCCCCTGAGCTCGGGACGCGGGGTTGTTGGAGAGGAAAGAACCTGGGCCGAGCCCCTTTTGCTGTCTGGGCGTTTCCGCCTCGGCCCCTCACCACCAAGTCCCGGAGGTCACCACCAAATCGACTCGGGCCACTGGAAAGAGGGGGTCTAAAGGCTGGGGCCCCAGCACTGCGGTGGCATCCCAGGCCGCTCCTAGACAGGAAGAAGCGTGAGGAACAAAGGGGTCCCTGAGACAGCCTAGTCTCTCGGCCCCGCGCGCAACCGTCCGTGGAGGAGAAGCAGCCTCAGCCGAGCCGACCCAGCCTGGGCGCGGGTGGAACTTCACAGCCCCCGGAGAGACTGGGCTCCCGAACGCTCCACCTCCGGATCCCGGATCCCGGATCCCCGCCTCCGATAGTGCCTGCGCTGCTACCAAAGTGGCTTTCAGGACCCAAGGAGGGGGCTCAGGGCCATGGGAGCGGCAAGAGCCCTGCTTTCCAAATGTGCCAGGGGTGCCTGCGACGCTCGGCCTCCAGCGGGAAGTACTCCCCAGGCCTTTCGGCTCTATTTGCGATTTACTTTCCTCTTTCAGGACCCAGGAAAATAACTACGGAGACCCTAGGCACTGCCGCGAAATGCTTCCATTAGCATCCTCATCGTACTCCTGGAGGTCTAAGCAAGACCCTAATAATTCGGCCCAAGGACCCCCAGCCTCCGAGCAGCTTCTGTGGCTGCGGGGAGTCTGGGCCCACTCGCTGGGTTCACCGAGAACCCTCCGACTTGGGGCCGGGCTGCCTCGAGGAAAGGGACCTGGCGGAGAAGATTCTCCAGATTGGATACTTAAAGCAAATCAAATAGCGAACTAATGACACGAAAACCATATTTACACGAAAGAAAAATCGACTCCGGTTATAAAAGTGTATGGAATTTGACCTCGCCTCGGAGAAACACTACACAAAAGCTATCTTTAATAGACGCCTGTCATTTAAGAGCGGCAGGGACACTGTCCCTCATGCACTCACAGAAAAACAGAGCCGTAATTGTAGCGGCTGCTGCGGGCAGGATTTATTTCTCCAATTGGCTAAATGGCCTCCCCCCTTCCCCGAAGGTGATATCTGTATTTTCAGATTTCAGAGCTGCCGGCACGACGGGCAGAACCGACCCCAACCTCGACACAAAAATAAGAGGGGCTGCACAGCGGGGAAATAAAGTTGTGGTAAATAAAATCCAAGTCACCAGCTCCCCCCAATCCTCTGCATCCTCGCCGGGCGCGCGATCGGCAGCTGACGGCCTCACAATTGGTACATCCTAATGGAACTGCGAGGGAAATGCAATAATTTTGCCATAATGGGCTGTAACCTCAATTCGACCCCGGCCCTTGCAGCCCTGGGTCGGAAGCGGAGCGATGCGCCCTGCCTCCAGCGGGTGGCGCTCGAGTCCGACTGAACGGCGGCGGCGGGTGGCGGGCACGCGCCTGGGGCGCGCGCGCCACCCCTCTCGCCTCCACCCAACTCCCCCATTAGTGCACGAGTTTACCTCTAGAGGTCATCAGGCAGGATTTACGACTGGACAACAAAAGCACGTGATTCGAAGTCGTACCCCATATTTGGGTGCCTACGTAGGAGGGAACCAAGTACATGTCCCAGTCATTTCCATAATTCATCATAAATTGTGCAAGGGTGCTATAGACGCACAAACGACCGCGAGCCACAAATCAAGCACACATATCAAAAAACAAATGAGCTCTTATTTTGTAAACTCATTTTGCGGTCGCTATCCAAATGGCCCGGACTACCAGTTGCATAATTATGGAGATCATAGTTCCGTGAGCGAGCAATTCAGGGACTCGGCGAGCATGCACTCCGGCAGGTACGGCTACGGCTACAATGGCATGGATCTCAGCGTCGGCCGCTCAGGCTCCGGCCACTTTGGCTCCGGGGAGCGCGCCCGCAGCTACGCGGCCGGCGCCAGCGCGGCGCCCGCCGAGCCCAGGTACAGCCAGCCGGCCACGTCCACGCACTC
>LNAC01000250.1:1574339-1586746 GCA_002007465.1 Ailurus styani
GCCCTGCTCCGCCGTGGCCCCCTCGCCCGGCAGCGACAGCCACCACGGCGGGAAAAACTCCCTGGGCAACTCCAGCAGCGCCTCAGCCAACGCCGGCAGCACCCACATCAGCAGCAGAGAGGGGGTTGGCACGGCGTCCGGAGCCGAGGAGGACGCCCCCGCCAGCAGCGAGCAGGCGAGCGCGCAGAGCGAGCCGAGCCCGGCGCCGCCCGCCCAACCCCAGATCTACCCCTGGATGCGCAAGCTGCACATAAGTCATGGTAAAGCCAGCCTTTTTCTAAATCCACGCGGCCGCGGGGGCGCGGCTCTCGGTCCCCCTTCTCTCCTTTACCGCCCTCTCTCCCCATCTCTCTCCTGGTCTTGCCTCGCCCAGCCCTGGGGAGTCTGTCCCCGCCGTTCTCCTTCCCCTGCCTTCCTCCTTTCGCCTTCTCTTCTCTGCAGTGCCCAACGCTCGCAAGTCGGAAGGGGGTGGGGGGAGGAGAAGGGCCGCTGGCCAGGCAAGTTTAGATGTTGAAACCGGGGAAAAGGAAAAATCCCAGATCGAACCCCAGCGCCTCGGAACGCGCTCCCGGGTCAGGCCAGCCGAGCAGGGCGCAGAGAGGTAGAGGATGGCAGTAGGGGCGGTGAATCGGGCTTGTCAGCGCGGATAATTTATGAGGAGGGCTACGCTGGGGAAACAGCGTTACTAATTGGAGTCCCCGAAAAGGGGCTTGGGGGGGGTGGATAATCGAGGCGAGAGCCGGCGGGATTCTGAAGTTTGGGAGCAGAAGGGACAGCAGGAAAGGGGAAGAAAAAGAAAGCAGGCGCCCCAAGCGTGCAGGCTGGAACAGAAGGCGGCTCGCGGGGCTGGAACTTTAAGGGAGGGTGACCTGGAGGCCCCTTGGGCGCTCAGGAAAGGGCCTTGCCTCCGTGGGTTTCTGAGAGGTGGGCTGCCTGGGAGGGCTGTGCCCCGCCTCGGGGCGCCAGGGGCAGGGCCAGAGGGCAGGAGAGGGCTGAAGGAAAGCCGGGCGATCCTCCGGGACGCGGCTCCAGCCTCAGATGGGCCGATTGTTCCCAGAGTCCAAAGTGTATTGTTTTCTCTCTAGAAAGGAAGAGGGAAGGAAATTCGGGAGGGGTGGGCGGGCGAGGAGAGAGGACTTGTTGAGCTTTTCTCCCCTGTTCCCTGGTCAGGACCCTAGCTCGACTTGGCTAACCAGGGGCGGAGGAGTTGGTGGCTAAATCGCTGACTTTTCTGTTGCAGACAACATAGGCGGCCCAGAAGGCAAAAGGGCCCGGACGGCCTACACGCGCTACCAGACCCTGGAGCTGGAGAAGGAGTTCCACTTCAACCGCTACCTGACCCGCCGAAGAAGGATTGAAATAGCACATGCTCTTTGCCTCTCCGAGAGACAAATTAAAATCTGGTTCCAAAACCGGAGAATGAAGTGGAAAAAAGATAATAAGCTGAAAAGCATGAGCATGGCGGCGGCGGGAGGGGCCTTCCGCCCCTGAGTATCTGAGCGTTTAAAGTACTGGGCAGTATTAGCGGATCCCGCGTAGTGTCAGTACTAAGGTGACTTTCTGAAACTCCCTTGTGTTCCTTCTGTGAAGAAGCCCTGTTCTCGTTGCCCTAATTCATCTTTTAATCATGAGCCTGTTTATTGCCATTATAGCGCCTGTATAAGTAGCTCTGCTTTCTGTTCATCTCTTTGTCCTGAATGGCTTTGTCTTGAAAAAAAATAGATGTTTTAACTTATTTATATGAAGCAAGCTGTGTTACTTGAAGTAACTATAACAAAAAAGAGAGAAAAAACCACACAAAAAGTCCCCCTTCAACCTCGTTTAGTGCCAATGTTGTGTGTTGCACTCCAGTTGTTTAACTGTGCATGTGAGTGGAAGTGTTCCTGTCTCAATAGCTCCAAGCTGTTAAAGATATTTTTATTCAAACTACCTATATTCCTTGTGTAATTAATGCTGTCGTAGAGGTGACTTGATGAGACACAACTTAACTTGTTTGACGTGTAGTGACTAGTGGCTCTGTGACGAAAACTGTGACTCCGAGCGGTGTGTCCCTGCGTGCCTTTGTAGGACCCTTTGCACGAACTCTGGAAGTGGCTCTCATAAGCGCAGCTTCAGTGATGTATGTTTTTGTGAACAAAGTTACAAATATTGTCCGAGTCTGGCTGTTTAAGCAAACTGTGATCAGCTTTTTTTTTTTTGTATTTGTTTTTAAGGAAAAAATACTGACTGGAAACAAAAAAAATAAACTTTCTATTGTAAGTTCTCTTGGTCTGGTTTGTGCCAAAACAGCAAGCGGCTCTTTCTGCTCTTCTGTCTGTCCAGTGCTGGAAGGCAGTGAGTCTGAGGCTACCTGAGCAGCCTGCCTGTGCAAGGAGACCTCAGACAGACATCCTGACCCGCGACCTCCCTAACTCTGACCCATCAGAGTTCAGGGCAGAAGGTGGAAAAGCTGTAGGTGGTTCCAAAGCCTGAGTCCAACCTGCCCATCTCTGAGGAAACCAAGCTAACTTGCTGGGTACAAAAAAAAAAAAAAAAAAAGAGGAAGAGAGAGAAAGGAGCAAAAGCATGGGGCTTTGTTAGCCGCCCTCAGGGCCCACACAGAGGCTGCCTCTTTCCTAAGGTCATTCTAGGCCTCCACTTGCTGAAGAGGCTGCTGCGCCAGGTTGTGGCTCCCAGACCCTCTGCCCCTAACCCGCCCAGGCACCCCTTCCCCTTCCTCACCCTGAGCCCAGTTGGCTTCTTTTGCTACAATTAATTTGCTACAAATGGAAGGTACTTACCCCATCCTAGCTCGATTGGGAAACTCCTCAGAGCAGCTAAAGCGCAACTAGAGATTTGCACATTTACCGACTGCTTACACTGATGCCGTCTTTCCTTTTAAAAGTTATAAAACAGTAAACTTTATAAGCCCCAGTTCCGGCTATATGACATTTGGGTGCCAAATGAATAGGGTTTTGTCTATGAATTAGATCGTAAAATCATCCATAGCACAGACAGATCGGCTCACTGGCTATAAAACGTCACGTGGGGCCATTAAAGTAAGTTTTATGGTTTTGGGGAGTTGACATCCAACATTATATACCACATAACATATAATCTCACTGACGCTGGACTCCATTTGACTCTTTTGCAGGCTACGTGTGCCGCCTGGTCATTCAAATTGTCAATTTTAGGTCCAGAAGTGTCCAAACCACAAGTTCTCAAAACTCTCTGAAAAATGGCTCCCTCCGAGTTAAGGTAAGCTCGCCTCCTGAGCGCTTTCAAGTTTATTTGTACTCTGAAAACTTTCTTCCTCGATCTCTCTCTCTGTCTCTCTCTCTCTCTGTCTCTCTCTGGTTCAGCAACTCTGAGGTTGCCTCTGAATTCCGAAGGGCAGAGCCAACTTCTCCTCTGCCCACATTAGCAGCGCCAGGAGCCCCCTCTGCGGAGGCACCCGGGGAAAAGCGCCTGTGGCCGCCGCGTCCCCAGGCCTAACTTTAATTGCTGCACAACCGCGAATGTTAATGACTTCCGCTGCTCTCGCCGGCGTGCAAAAGATGATTTTTGTGTGCGAGTGGGCCTGTGTGCGGAGCCTTGGCAAGGCCGCCCCCCGGCCCGGGGCTGGCGGGGCCGGCTCGTCGGGGGGCAGCGGCGCCCTAGGGTGGGGGCTGGGAGACAGTGGGGCGCCGGCCGCGGGCGCCGAGGGCCGCGCTGCGCTGAGGAGGGCTTGGAGTTTGAAAGAAAGGCCCGGGCAGGGCCCAGGCGGACGCTGGCGGGATTCCTTACGGGGCTGTGGCAATATGTCTTCGCGCGCCGGGGTCATTTGGCAGCCCTGAATTGAGGCGGCGGCCTTCGGGGCCGAGTTTCAGGCTGGCTCCGGAGAGGAGGGTGGCAGAGGCCGGCGAGGCGTGGGCCGCACCTCCAGGCTGGGCCCCTGGGGGGCCGGGCCGAGCCCAGGACCCTGGGGACTGCGGGTCCCCACCTGGGGGGGGGAGGCGGGGGAGGGCTCACCACCCCCGCCCCCGCCCCCGCCCCCGGGACCAGGCCCTGAACCTTGTTTGCTTGCACGTTCTTTTTATTTCGGTGGGACTGTTCTCACCCGCCTGTGAGTCTGAAGCAATAAACTTTATGGCCGGATTTAACTTTAGTCTTTGAATCCCCAGGCTAAATGAAAGGAGTTAAAGCGCTTTCTTTTCTTCCGCCTTCCCTTTCTTCTCCCTCTCTTCTTTCCTTTTCCTCTCCTCCTTTGTAGAATGAAGACCTGCAGGCGCAGGACGCTCAAAAGGCAACTTAGGGGTCCCCCTAGGTAACACTAAAGATTAGACACATTTACTCCCCCTCAACATGCAGACAAATTCCGTCTTCCAAACTGCACCCTAAAGTTTGGGGGGAAGTCGAGGTGTCTTCAATGCCCAACTTAAAAGTCCCCAGAGCCATTAGGTTGTTTTTCCTGACACGTCATAAAGGATAGTTTAGGGAAGAAATTGGTCGTTTGTCAGTAGGAGATTTCCGCCTTTCTTTTGTTAGCTCCTCTTTCTGTTTGATCCCAGGAAATTTACATAATCTATGATTTCCAAAACAGTTCCCAATATTGCACCAACAGTGAAGTGAGGGGAAATAAATTTTTCCTGGGTACAATTCCAACTTGGCCTCAGCCACCACCCCCTCTGGCCCCAAACCCTCACATTCTTCAGTGGCAAAGTGACTGGGGATGCTGTGGCCTGTCCAGGGGTCTTTCTCTGGATGGGTACCCACAAGAGACCTGGCAGATTTCCCCCACTCGGTCTGAAGAATTAAGCCAAAACCTCCAGCTCAGAAATGAAATTAAAAAATAGGACCTTCTGTCTCCAAAAGCTTTTCTCCTTAGGAGCTGGATAGTGTTCTGCAAGTGCTAACTGGTAAAGATATTTCCTAAGTGCTTAAAGTGAAAAAGAAAATTAAGGTATAGTTTGGGAATTTCAACAAACTTTATTGTGCACAGGCCACTTAAACTCAGCATAAGTCCAACAGTTTCCCCAAAGTCAGAGGTCCAAAAAAACAAAGCTGGGAAGTTTTTTGAAAAATCAAAACCCTCCCACAAGTCCCGCTTCTCTGAAATAGTGGCAAGGCAAATCCCTGAAGTCATCCTGCGTGACCTGTTAAAGTACTGGTATT
Source organism: Ailurus styani (assembly GCA_002007465.1). NCBI lineage: Eukaryota > Metazoa > Chordata > Mammalia > Carnivora > Ailuridae > Ailurus > Ailurus styani. The sequence continues at coordinate 1,579,473 of LNAC01000250.1, forward strand.
TCAGCACTCAGGAAGATGTGTCCGCATCTTTGTGGGGACCAGAATATAAACTCTCTTTGGGTTCTCTTTTGTCATTTTGTGTGTCTGTGAGAATTCTGGAGTTTTTGTTTTGCTGCACTGACTTTTGAGTTCTTTACTGGAAAATATTGGGTTAAGGTTTTATTTTAGTTACTCATTTGGTGATCTTGCTTGAGTGATTTCTTGGTGACTAAAATTAGTAGCAGAAAAAAAGAACGATAGGGCTTCTGGCAGGTTCATTTGAGTAACTTGCCCGGAGGAAGCGTCCACACCACCTCCATGGCCACATCCCACCCTGGGTGTGGGAAAGCGCAGAAAGGACTGATATCCAGCAGTACCCGCTGTAGAGAATCTCTCCCATGAGTTAAAAAAAATATACAGGCTATGTATATTGTCAACTTGCTTATTTCCGTCTGTTGCCATCTTCATAAAAGTTCAGAGCTCCTAAGAGAGCAGATTAAGTCACAAGGAGTTAAATGACTTTTTAAAAATACAGCATCCAGTCAGACCTATGTGAGTGTTATTGGAGAAATGTTTCCCTTCCTATTTTCATAGGAAGCATAGTAGAGAGGATGGCTGGTTATCTGCTCATTTTGTAGATAAGTTATTTCTTCTTGTGCCTTCTCTGGTGTTGTTTTGCAGAGGGACTTACTTAGAAAAAAATCTCTGTCATTAAGGGCTTTATGAAGACATCCAGCCTCAGCCGGTGGCAGAAGTGTCTGTCTGTGCTCCTCATCTTGTAAAAGGAGAAGGTGTCCTGTATGTGCAGGGCCTCATTTGTTTCTACAAGCTGAAGAGACAATATTTCCTGAATTGTAAATATAATAGGAAGCTTCTGGTCACACTTACTTAGGGGTTTGTTAGGGTTTCCATGGTCTAATTTCACAACATTATGCCGAGATTCCTTTTCTACAGCTCTTTCCCCTGCTTCATTGTTGGCGGCTTTCGGAGAGCAGGACAGAATTTTCTACCAGAAATAGAGTCACGTTCATTTGTTGAGATGTGAAGAGTATTATATCCAAACAATTAGTGAGGGGAGAGCAAATTACATCCTGAAAGATGGGATATTAAAGAGGAAAACAATCCTTTTAGCTTAAAAGATGCCCTTCGAAGCCTATGCCCTGCCTTATAGCTCCGTAGTCTGTCTGAGGTTTGCCCACCATGGAGAGTGCAGAATGTTGTGGGCTCCATCCCTTTAGCTTCTGAGGCAGAATTTCTTTCTAGTCGATGAGGAAACTGTAAACGGGGCTTCCAGACCAGGCTGAGGGGGTCAGCCGAGGTTCCCACCCACATAGGAGAGGGGAACCACAGTCCTGGCCATTCTAAACCCCAGAACTGGAGGATCTGACTAGGTCTGTTTTGTTTGGTGTTTTTCACAAAGAAAGCTGTCCTTCTTCTACCAGGTCCCCTCCCCACAAACCGGTCTTTTCAATAATAATATTTGTTATGAAGGTTATTGGGTAATTATTGCGATTTTGTGAAGCAGCCCTTGCTGGAGGTGAAGTCTGTCATCGTCTAACAAATGACGCCCGTGCAGTTCACTGCCGGGTTAAGTAAATGCAGAGAAGATAAATCTGCACACCCTAGGAATCGCCAGCAGAGCACGCTTTAGTACAAGTTCACAGTCAACTCGCCTGCCTAGGCCAGCTCTCCCTACAATTAGGGCTGCATCTTTATTTTTAAATAAAGAAGAAAAAAAATGTCTCCAACTTCCCACTGCCTGCTTTCTCCCTGTCTTCTTTTTTCTTTCACTTTTTTTTGAGGTTCCACCCTCCTATTCCAAATTTTCCCTGTAAACGTGATGATGAGTGATTTTAAAAATAATCTCCCTCCTATTTAAGTGCTGACAAAAAGAGGTAGGAGGCTAATTTGACAGGAAGCACAGTCACAAACACCCCCAAATATCCAATTCACCCTCTTACTCCAAGAGGCAGTGACAGAAGCAGGGTGTCCCTGAGATCCTGGGGGGTCCCCTGCCCCCTGAAAGAAGAGGCACAGCTTTGTGTATCTTTGTGGCTAGTGCGTTGCAACTGCGGGTCAAAAAGTTGAGGGTCAAAAGTTTATGTTGTGCAGCACTCTTAGTCATCTGCCCAGACAGAGTTTGATGTCAATGTTAGAGCTGCGATCTTGACTATCAGCACAAAAGATAAAATGGCTCGGAGTGACGCGTGTATCATGGTATGGACTCCAGGTGAACCCTAGTGGTTGAATGACCTCAATTACGGAGGAAAGGATAGAAAATTCCTCTTTTCAAGAGTAATACATGCTGTATTTCATCTTGAATTATCGCTCCCATTCTGAGGGAATAGCAGCAGGTAAATAGGCATAGATTACTGATACACCAACACCTTAGATGTTGGGGAACCAGGAGTCTGTTTGTGAGTTTGTCACAAAATTGAAAATCTCAAAACAAAACTCATCAGTGGACTTTTAAGATATAATGTAGCAGGTTTTCAAGGTTTCATCCTATCTCCAGAGGCAAGAGAACCGGGCAGGACACTTTCTTTATTTGAAAATTGTTATTTTGATTGGACAGTTTCTTTTTCTTTTTCATACATATAATGATCCTTCAAGTGCTGAGAACAAGGGCAGGCACAGGGGCTTCTCGTAAAATGTATTCTTTGCAATTTTCAAACACAGAATGGTTTTTCTGAAACCTCCACCCACTAAATGCAAAGAGTTCTCAGAGCTGGGAAGGGAAGGAAGGAAGTGGAAATGCTCCCGAAAGGGCAGGACTCTTCCACCCTCCACCAGGGAGAAAATGCTTATTGGTACCATGAAAATGTTCCTGTTGTTGGAAATTTTTCATTATGTTTGTTGTTAATCCTAAACCGAATACAAGAGAAATGCTACAGTCTGTGAGTGGATAACTAAACTGAAAAGAATATGCTATTTGAACGGGAAAATGGAATCCGTAAATGCCAGACCACTTTGTTAAGACCACCGTGAGGGACTTGTCTTCTTCCGAAAATACTCTTTAAAAATACATTTGGAATAAAAGCTAAGGAGAGGGGAAGCAAGTTCAGGAGGAAGGGTGGGAGAGCAGAAAAGAAAGGGAATAGTGTGTTAAGGAAGCCAACTGGAACCATGCCTCATGTGTGAATTGCAACTGGAGAACTCAACAACATTTTATTTTTCATGCACCTATATTAGCTGTAAATGTTGGTGCCATTAGAATCTGTTTTCTGGGAGGACACATTGTCATTTTATGTGTGTTAATCTTCAAGTAATCAGAGCAGGGAAACAAGAGAAAAGTGAAATTTTTTTCTGCGTTTTCCCTTTCAACTTTAGAGATGAGTTGATTCAACTACTCAGAATGTGGACTTTTGCAGGGATATTTAAGATCATCCCAATATATTCTGGTTGATTGGATTTGCTGGTGCCAGGTACGTTTAATGGTAAAGTAAATATTTCCTAAGCACCGCCTTCATGGAAGCAATCAGATTGCTTCCACTGTGCAATGTGTAAAGTTCTCACTCTGGCCAAGAGCTTGAAGCCAGATGGGGGTGTGCCAGATGAAAATAGAAAAAAGGAAACAACCGTGGTGATTGCTGTTACAGCGATGAACACTTCACCACATCTGGGCTAGTGAAATGAAGAAAACTGCAACCCCCTCTATTACTCACCAGGACAATTATGTGTCTCTTCAAGAAAACCTTGTTATTGTATTATTGGTTAAAAGCGTGCCACACCTTAGAAATGTGTCAACTTCAATAAGCATAGACACCCCTTCACCAGTTTTAAAGTTAAAAAAAAAAAAAGTACCTGCAGAAGTTACTGCTTTTGGAGTACCTACTTTTTTATTTGGAGGATTTTTATCTTTAGGCCCCCTCACACAATTCAGGTTAAAATTCATGTTTAATCCGAATACATATTTCAATCCTTATGTGTGGATTGTGTGGACTATTATAAACTACTACAAGGAAACTGCCCCTTGGTCGAATAGCTGATAAAGTCTCGCTTCTCTAAAATCATGTGCCTAGTGTAGGTCTCAGGAAATCCTCAAATGCCACCATCAGGCATTTTGAAATTCAGCTATTCCCGGGTGCGCTCCAGAGACTTGCTTCAGACAGAGAACAGTCTGGAGAACTCTCGCTCTGAAGAACAAAGGACAAATACAGTCAATACATTCCATAACGTTTACATTTCCTTTGGTTTTCCCCTTGGTTTTCCCTGAGAAGGAGTGACCTGGGCAAAACACCCAGCTCTCTAAAAGACACTGTATAGACCTTTTAGAAGCGCAAAGTCCAAGGCCGAGGTGAACTTCAGGTCAGCGCGTCTAACAAATATGAAAATGTCGGCTAGTGAAGGGCGCGCCTTGTGATTTAACAAAGACTGTCAATGTGTAAGATTAATAAGAAACAAAATGCGCACGGTGTCACTGTTCGGTCACTTTGAAACTTGGGACAGGGTTGCATTCAAAGAGGGAAGGCTGTTCCAAATATATTCAAAATGATTCAAATCAGATTCAAACGAGGCTGCAAACACTGCCTCCCTCTCGCCCTCCCTCTCCCTTAGACTCCCTTCGCTCTCCTCTTCCATCTGGGATTCGAGGACATGATGAAAAGTTATTTCACTTAATGGGATTTTAAGAAAGCTTTTGTTGGGAATATATGTTATCTCTGCACGTGGAAATGAGCAAATGCGCTCACCAGTTTCCCAAGAAAAGGATAACGCTTTCACCCTGCTAGGGACTGGAGCCAGTTGGTGTGCGAAGATTAGCACGCTCCCTCTCTGCTCGATTTCAGGGCATCCCATCTTTTCTCGGGCGAGATGCTGCTGGTAAACTTCAGTTTATTTATTAATTGAGTTAGTCTCTTCCTGGCTTTACTGTGGTGTGTTGGAGCTTGTGTAAAGGCAAGAGGTTTTGGTTGTTTTTTTTTTTTTAAAGCGTTTTTCAAAAGATTATTGGATTCAATGGAATGATGCTATGGCTTGCAAAGAGAGATTGTGGAAGGATCAGAAAAGGTACTGAGATTGTTTATTACAGCCATAAATCTTGCAGTAAAATGTCAAAATGTCGGTGTGTGAGATAACACTTGGTGGTCCTGGCTCCGTTTGTGTTTATGATAGGAACCACAAAGACAAGTTACAGGCCTTGGGGGATTCTGTGTAAGCCCATCTTCCAAAAGTAATAGAACCACATGAAACACAGGCACAGTTAACTCGTTTAGGTTAACCATATACAAAACAGTGCCTGTGCCTCGTTAATACTTTAAAATAGAAACTCGGTAGAAGGTTCTGAGGCTAAACAACATGAATTTTGTGTTTTAGTGTCTGTAAATAATATTAAACAGATGTAGTTAAGACCCTAGTACTCAAGGCTGATGACATGAGGAGGGCAAAATTTCCTTGTCATGTTTTTTTTTTCTTCCCCTGAAGCTTAGGAAGCCAGGTTTTATAAATTACATTATGTGTGTATATATTGTTCATATAAAATAGTACATAAAATATGCATATATTATTTTTTCTTGCTGTAGAGAAATACTGGTTTAGTTAGCTGTATCACAGGCTAAATTTCCCCCCAACTCTAGAGAGGATGTCTAAAGATTACACTCAGCGTTGATTTCTGTCTGTGGCTCAGATTTCATTAAAAAAAAAAATTTCAGGGTGCCCCGTGTCGATGGGCAGCACTCTTCAGAGACACACATCCAATGTGGAAAACCTCTTTGTACCACTTCAGGGGGATTCCAGTTCGAAAGCTAACATGATCCCTTTTTTAACCTCTTTCCCTAAATTAGTTTAAAGATTAGTCCCATATAATAGGCTTTATGTGGCTAAGCATTAAATGACTATCCATCAAATGGATATATTCCAGCATTTAGTAACTCATATGAGTAAGCGATATAAATGAAGATAGAATTGACATTCCTTTTGAAGTGTCTCCAGGCTTAGGCTATAACTTTCCTTGTCTGCAGTCCAGACTCAGTTGTGAGAAGGATGTTTATACTGCTCTTTGAAAATTCAACTAAGGTGCACCAGCTGAAAAATCCTTGCTTTGCATGCCAATATGAAAGTATTTTTAGCATGGTGACTATGCTAGTTTGCAGTGCTTTCATCTAGGCTGAGAAGTAGAGGATCCAGGTGTGTCTGTCACTCAGAAAATGAAAGGGAAACTTACACTACGAGTAAGGCATCAGTATTTACTTCAAAGATCAACATTAGTTGGAATTAATATGTAATTTATTTGTTAATAATGGCGTAATTAGTTTACCCATCAAATTTCAATTACCAAATGGCAGGCAACAGTCCTCTCTCCCCTCTTTCCAGAGCTGCTGATATCGTTAATATGCTAATTTTCAGCAATTCAGAAATTATAGACTATCTTGTAAATATAACTTTACCCTCAAATACAGCCTGAGAAAGCAGCATCCAAAAGACAAAATATAGAATTCTTAGCGGGAAAAGACCCGTCAGCGATCAGACTGAGCACAGTGCCTATTCCGTCCGTAGCTTGTATTTGTTTGGGGATTGTTCTGAAATAGGACGTTTTTGGTTTCAAAGCCCGGTTTTGTGGAGGCGTCGCTGCTACCTATTCCCATCCTTGGGCTACTTTTCCTCTCACAGTCGCACCTGGTAAATGCAAGCGTGTTTAACTCTCTCATCGACACCTCCATCGAATGAGATGCTATTAGAAAGGTTTTGATTTTTCTTAGGAAAAAAATCAAATCGATTCTGCCTCTAACAGGAAGAAAAAATGAAAAGTGCCCATCTGGTTATATCGGGATGGCCTTGCTTTACATCCTCGGGCCGATTTCTCTCAGCTATTCACCCACCCACCCTTTGCGGCTCCTGCCCGGCTTCTCAAAGCAGGGGATCTCTGGCGCGCGATGTGGGGAAAAGGATCAGCTGGTGAAAAAAATGGGTCTGTTGGTCTTCTTCGTTTTATTCCGGGGCCAGGATTAAAACCAGGATACCTCCAAGGTCTCGACGCCATTCCCTCCCCCCGCCGGCCTCGAACCCTGGAAGACGCCAGGCCAGGCGAGGTTGGGCCCGAGGTCAGCGCTGGGCCGCTGTCACCCGGCTGCCCCGAGGCCTACGCTAGGAGTACGGCATGAAAAGGGCCCGTCCTGGGCGTCCAAAAGGACCAGGAGCACTGGCGGGCCCCGAATTCCTAGCAGGACTCAAAGTTGGGGGGTTGGGGGGACCAAAGCTCCAGTTCCCTCCCTTCGCCCGAGGCCGGACAGCGGCATCCATCACCCGCCCGCGCGCTTCCTGATCCGGGTCCGCGCGCGCGGCGCGCCCATTGGCGGGGG
>LNAC01000250.1:1587375-1603015 GCA_002007465.1 Ailurus styani
CTCCAGCCACCCCGGGCGTCCCGGCAGGGGGCAGCGCCCCCGCGTGCCCGCTGCTCCTGGCCGACAAGAGCCCGCCGGGCCTGAAGGGCAAGGAGCCTGTGGTGTACCCCTGGATGAAGAAGATCCATGTCAGCGCCGGTACGTGGCGCCGCTGGGGAGGCGCGGGAGGGCGGGCTGGGGCCGGGCCGGGGTTCGGGGGTCGGGGCGAGGGTCAGAAGAGGAGGCTGAGGGGACGGGGGCCTCTGGAGGGGAGCCCCCATCTGGCCCGAGCTACAGAGGGATGTGGGTGTGTGCGCGCCAGCCAGCCGCCTGATCCTAACGTGAGAATCCTTTTGTACCCGGGGTCCCTTTATCGAGAGATTTACGAGACGCCAAACTGTTAGGGCAGTAATTATAGCCCCCATAAATTTAATTGCCCTGGCGGAGGCTTCAGGCCATGTGTCTTTGAAGCTTTTCTTCAGCCCCAATGCCCAGCACCATTCTTTATGGCTCTCGGGTGTTTCCCGTTGTCAATAGCCTGTGAAACATTTTCTTTGCCGTTTTATGTATCTTGCGTGAACTTGGTGTCAGGTTATTATATAATGATGATGTCCAATTGCTCTTCCCCACCCCACCTTCTCTCTCCTCCTCCTTTCCGTCTCTTCCACTCCCTCCTCCTTGGCCTTCTCCTTCGGGGTTGTGGGCGTTCAGTCAACCCCAGTTATAACGGAGGGGAGCCCAAGCGCTCTCGAACCGCATACACCCGACAGCAGGTCTTGGAGCTGGAGAAGGAGTTCCACTTTAACCGCTACCTGACCCGGCGGCGCCGCATCGAGATCGCCCACACGCTCTGCTTGTCCGAGCGCCAGGTCAAGATCTGGTTTCAGAACCGGAGGATGAAGTGGAAGAAAGATCACAAATTGCCTAACACTAAGATGCGATCCTCCAACTCGGCCTCGGCCTCAGCAGGCCCGCCAGGGAAAGCACAAACTCAGAGCCCGCACCTGCATCCCCACTCCCACCAGGGCTCCTCCACACCCATTCCCTCCTCCATATAATCTTCTAGAGATCTAGCCCAGTTTCGTTCCCCCACCTGCTTTCCTCTCCCCCTCTTCTGCCCTTTTCCCCATGCTCCTACCTGTCTGGACCATAACAGACCCCCAAACAAAACCCAACTTGGTGAGAAGGATAATAAAAAAGAAGACATTATCCCGGTAAGAGTATGTGCTGGTTGCCACTTAAGAGAGGACAACAGCCAGGACGCTGGCTGATGGAATAACCTGCTGGCCTCAATAAGGCGACCTGGTCTGGGTACCCGCGAAGGACCACTTGGCAACAATTACTTTTGAGATGGCTAAAGTCAGCTGGGACAGCCCATGCTGAGTAGGGACACATATATGTGTACTTGTTGCAAGCAGAAGAAAACAGACCCTTTCCCCACCTTCCCTACCTCCCCCTTCCACATTAAGGCAGCTCATACAAGCTTGTATTGAACTGAATAAATGAGTAGACATTGTGGACCTCACAAGATTATTTAATTCTCAAAATGTATAGACCTTGATGGTAGATGTGACACATGTTAGTTTCCTTTCCTTGCATTTATTTAAAATATTGTTGTAGAGTTGTTGTTGTCTTATTCCGAGGCACAATCTCGGGGGAGAGGGGAGTGCATTTAGACCCATGTGCAACTGTACAAATTGTGGTGTGGCTATATAAAAAAGCCATGTGCTGAGAATAAACTCTGTTAAAAAACCATTAAAGTTCTAAGACACATTTGTGTGTTTCCTACTTTTAATTAAAAAAAAAAAGTTCTCTGGATTGAGATGTTTGACCTTGCATGTAAAAATCCTATAGATGGCTTGAGTTATGTTCACTTGGATTCTGACTGCTCACATAATTTGTGTGAGTGTGTTCAACTTGAGCTGAACTCTTGTCAAGTTTGACCCACTGTGGGAAAAGTTCCAAATAGCGGGGAGGCTCTTGAGCTCTGAGAGGGCTCCTCTTCTTCCCAAACTTGGCCAAGCTTTCAGGCTTCAAGTCTGTGTAAGGCATAGAAACGTGTCCTTCCCTGCAATGAAAGGTGAAACCGCGCAATGCTGAGGGCCCAGGGGTTTCTGCAGCTGTTCTACACGCTGAACTCTGAGCACACTTGGAAAGAAGTGGTCCCTTTGGTATTTATTGCACCTTCACACTTAATCTGCCTGTTTCCCTGGAGATAAAAAAAAAAAGTTTGTGCGGACAGTTGAGATTGCTTTTTGTTTCTTGGCTATTTTTAAGGTTCTCTTCGCTAACTACAGCTTGGGGATTTTTGTTTTTCCTTCTCTCTCTCTCTTTCTCTCTCTCAGAAGCAAGAGCTTTCGAAATAAACTGAATTTTTCTGGTAAACCCTCCAAAGTTTCTCTGAGGAAAGAAAAAGCATAATGACACTCCCAAAATGTACCCCAAGCAAGGTAGACCTGGGAGTATTCTGTGCTGGAAAAAAGCCAAACTCTGAGCTAGGGTCACTTTCCTCAAATGCTCCTGGATCTTTCTGCCCAACCTAAAGAGCTAGATTCAATGGTTGAAAATCAAAACCCACATCTCAGTCTCTGTAATTCTAGTATTTATTTACTGATTTACAAATCAGTAAGGAGGATTCAGACTTGGTGGTCACTGAAGGGAGGATTCTGCAACACGATGCAGAAAACCAACACACAGGAGCCCCAGAATGTAACTGTCACCTGGCCAAGTGAATGGGTTCAGTGTTTAATTCATGTTATAATTTTAGCAGAGATGGGAGGGGGCGCTCACCTACCTTTGCTATGCCAGAGGAATTTTAAACACGTTTCCCCATCAGTGGCAAAGCCTTAGCCAGCGGTCAGTGTGCTATTCCTCCTTTTGCCGCTGTTGCCCTCTGTGTGATACAGGCAAGGGTGATCAGTTCCCTACCTATGAACAAACCATATCTAGGATGAGGGTGGTGGACACCAGGCTCTGAGGGGCCTCCAGCTCTCCCCAAGAAAATTCAGGGGCAAACAAATACACGCCTTCCCAAGTCAGGCCAAAACTGGCATAAAGTACATTTTATCCGGTGTGAACGGGTGCCAGGGATTTCTGGAGGCACTTCGACTGCTGCTGAAACTTATTAACCCTCCCCCTACAACACGCACTTGTAAAACGAAATTAAATCACGCTGAAAATAGCAATTTTCCCAGGAATCATTAATCACCTCATACAATAAATACTTCTTTGTAATTCAACAGCAATTCTGAAAGGCATTCTCTGGGAAAAGTCTGTGGAGGAGCGAGGGATCTTCTTGCAAATAATATGGTCTCGGGCAAAGACGCAGCATCTTGGCTGTCTGCTCAAAAAATGCCTAGACTCTTGGTGGAAATTGAGTGTCGAGCTGCAAAACCTCAAATGGCAGATTATCATCATTTAAGGTAAATTCTTATATTTCTCCTTTGTAGGGAAGGAGGGGTATAGGGGCATTCATTAGCTTCATACTGCAGACAGTTGTATGGGGATGAAAGGGATAACTTTCTTTCACTTAACTCTTATAGACTATCCAAGAAAGGAAGAGGAAGGATCGAAAGATTGTTTTTCTAATATACCAGGACAAAATGGCATTTTTGTCCAAGCTGTCTTGATTATTAAGGTATTGGTAAGTTTTCCAAAGCCGAAATTATCCAAAATGACCCAAACAATTGTGTCATTTCTTTACAGTGTTTTCCTGTTTTAGATTCGCTCTTTAAGGGAGCTTGTTATAACAGCTTAGAAAATCCCACTTTGGGCTTTAAAATCATGCATTGTCTTCCCTTTGCTAGGGCAACCATAAGAGTTCACCCAGAGGACAAATTTTCTATCTCATTAATTGTTTTTTTTTTTAAAGCGAACCCTAGTGGCCCCTCAAACCCTTGACCTTTAAAGACAGTATTTTGTGTAAGCTCTATAATTCTCCTACCAAAATGACCCTTACACATGCGCTTCTCTTTTTCTCTTTCTCCCTCCTTCCCTCTAACACATACTCCTTTGCTTTAGTCAGAGAGCCAAGCTGTGCATGACTCTGGAGATAAAAGTTTTGTCAACATCTGAAATCAACCTAAATCGGATAGGAGACACTTTAATGGTCACAGTTTGAATTAAGTACTTAACACTCTCCCCCCTGAAGAAAAATGGCACTTTGCAGGCTCTCTTTCCTAGTTTTGCTGAAATCTATGATATACCCGGTGTTTTATTACAGCGGGAATTCAACTGTGACAGGCATAGTAGAGTACTTAATACCCAGGATGGAGCTCATGGGAAGATTACCTAGATATATGGGGAGTGGGCCCTCTGCACAGCGTCTCTGACTCTATACCCACTATCCCAGGGTGCCCACATTCCCCCCACCTCTCCACTTCCTCCCCATGGGGTAGAGATCACCATCTCTGCTGTGACTCCCTGAGCATCCAAACCGTGCTGCTCTTCTCACCATTGCCTTCCTTCCAGCAGTTTCAACATACAAACTGATCAGGGACTCTTTAGAATGAAAGGAAAGAAAGACCCCAAAGAATCAACGTAGCAAACGGAAACCTGGGGCTTCCCATCTGAGTGGGTGGGGCTTCTGTGCAAGTAGTGGGGCTTTTCTTTGCACTTCCTTGGTCTGCATCCCTAGCCTGGGTCATGTATTGAAGAACGTAGGCTCACCCTTCCCAATGGCTGCTCCTGTTGCCCCTTCTCTATACTGTACGCCACGGGCCCAAGAACAACTCTGCTTCCTCTCTCAAAAGACTATGGGCTGGGAAAAATAGGAGGAGGAAAGGATGTGGGTTCTAACTTCTTGATAGCATCAGGGAGGCTGCTGGGGCTGTTATGAAACATTCTAGTCTGAACCTTCCCTCTTGGAATTGGGGCATCTCTTCTTCTCAAGGCCCCAAACTCATGGAGTACCTCCCCCCATCCCTTCAGGCCAGCTCTTCCCCCTCTCTGGACTTGATTGCTGCAGCTATAAGAGATCCCTGATTGAAAGAATGTCTGATGTGAAAGAGATATGGAGACCATTTTGGTTCAGTCTTCTCCATGTACCCATGAGGAAACTAAGGCAGCTGAACGTCCCCCCATGTACATGTCAGTGAATGTGTAGGCTGGATAGAGACTGGGTCTCACCTTGGAGAGGGGTAAGTGCACACCCAGCGTTCCTCTGTGGAAGCCTATTCTGCCTGGAATGGACGTGGGCATCTGGGCTTACCCTTGACATGGGTGACCACAGGTGTGCTGCAGCCTGGGAAGAAGTCTGGGTTCTTGCCTGATGTGCCCTCAAAGAGCTCCAGGAAATTATGTAACCAAAGCGCCTTAGCCAAGGCACTGAAACAAGTGGGCTCTCCTCTGGGCTCAGGAGGGAATAGACGCCAGGGTGCCTGGGAAAGGAGTGGGCACCCCACTGTCCACAATGCTTATAGTTCCAGAATGACTCATTCTACTGTGCTGGCCCTGGGATTTTCATGGCAGTCACTTGGTCCCAGAGCGGAGCAAGGAGCAAGGGTGTCAGCTTCCAGAGGCCTGGGAACTAAAAGAGCCAAACAAGGCCGATGGTTGCTGCAGATAAAGGTGTAGCGCCAGTTCGAGGGAGATATTGAAATTGTAATCTTTTGAGGTCACGTGACTCATTAAATAATTAATGCGGATCGTCAGGAATGGATCGGAGTCGTCAGGGCCTCACTAGGAATGAATCTCTCAGAAGTGAGACCCCAACTTCCTATTTGATTTTTTAAAAAACACACACCCTCAGATTTATCTCCAAAGGCTTTTAACTCCTTCAGGAGGGCTGAAGAGAGCCCTTCGGCGGGGAGGACCAGAGCTGGCGGGCCCGCGCTGGGTCCTGGGGCTTTTTCTTCAGGGTTTCTGCAAGTCCGGGGAGCGCGCCGTGTCCGGGGGAAACGTGAGTTTGGGCTGGGTTTTCTGCGGTCACATCCTGGCTTTAGTGATGAGGTGGGACGGATGCGCAGACAGTTGGTAATGTTCTGATTCACACTGGGGAAGGCTGCAGAGATACCACAGGACCGGCGCGCGGCTTTGTTCAATTTTCCCGGTGTTCATAAATCACCCGCGCCGGGCGAGCGAGGGAGCAAGCGAGCGCCAGAAACGCCGAGAGAGAGGCCACGCGGCGGCGGCGGCGGTGGCCACTGCAGAGGGAGAGACCTGGGCAGCCTCTCTCTGTGACTCATTAGTCTGAACGATTTATGGGGAACTGCAGCCATGAATATTGGACTTGGGGATAAGGAAAGAGCAGCAACAACAATAACCATAATAATTACAATACTCCTAAGCGTCGTTGGGGGGAGGGGTGGCGGATGGTGGCATAGCGATCTTTCTGGAGCGAAGCTGAATGGCACCGAGAAGGGTAGCTAAGCCCCACCGTGCTCGGAGCCACTCCAGGAGCTCCAAGGCCGGGGCACTCCCTTTGGGGATGCAGAAGGCGAGTCTGAACAAGAAAAAGGGGCCCAGCGTGGACCCTGAGCCCCAAGTGCCTGATGCGGGGTGGGGGCTGCAGGTCGAGGTGGTGGCAGAGGGCAACTAGTTGCTCCTTTGTGGCCACTTGTTCAATGTGCTGGGGGTCCCTGAAGCCTGAGGTCAGGGGGCCTGTCAGCTATTTGGTCACCTCTGAGGCTCTCAGCAGGACTGCAGGGGCTGGAGACAGGCATCGAGGGCTGGTTTGGGGCAGGCTGGAATGTGGGGAGGCTACCCGGGCCTGGGTGAAATGGTAGTGGGGGATAGGGTTGTGGAAGCAACCCGCCCAACGGAGTCCCAGCCAGCCGAGAACTTCTCCTAGCCCCGGTTCAGCACGGAGGATGATTCTTTCCTCCCTTCCCCAGCCTCTTGTCCATCCCGGGAAAGTTGACTGACCGTTTGCTACTTAGAGAGCAAGAGAGGGTTGCAAATATCTTGAGGGACGTGTTGGCAGCAGAAATAGGGCATCTGTTGGCTTGTTGCTGCTGCGTAAGGCCAGGCTGGATAGGGCCCCCCGGACCGGGTATTGTCCGATGTCTGCGTCCTTGCCATTTCCCCCCTATTTCCAACAGCCATGGTTGGCCTGCTCTGAGGGACTGGGCGCTGCCGTTGTCCCGCCAGCCCACTGGGACCGAGAAGTGACGCACCCAGGGCCTGAATGAACCAGAAGACAAAACCTTTCAAGACTGCCCCCCGGCCCAAGGACTGAGCCGGGGTCTCATTTCGCGCCAAACAGAAATGAACACTATTAGTGAGGTTTCAAGAGAGTCCGTGATTGAATGCTCGCAGACAGGGCTTCCCTTTGTTAGCGAAAGAAAATAAAGCGTGCATTCACATTCCCCAAGTTGAGGTGCGTGAGGAGCTCTCGGAGCAGAGCTGGCACCAAGGGCAAAGCGTCTTCTACCTCCCCATCTTCCTCCGCCTGTCCACTGACTTCCCCCTACCCCCTTCCCTCAGCCCACCCCCCACCCCCGTAAAAAGAAAGAAAGAGGAGAATGTGGGTGCGGAGATGGAGTATGTATTTATTTTACAAAAATAAATCACCATCTTCAGGCCATCCTTAGACTAGAGCCTTACAAGCAACGAGTGCGCCTCATGGACGAGTGCCCTGGCGACTCCTCCGTGTCCGCGTCACCCCGGGGGCCACCCTGGCGCCCGCGCCGGCCGCACTTCCAACTCCGGTGCTCCAGCTCCTTTCCTTCGCAGCCACCGTTGACCCTCTGCTGTTTGTTTGTCCGCAGAGCGCCAGGACACCGGAAAAGGCGATTCCCCGAGTGCCAGGGGTTGGAGACCATCACTGGCTCCGTCTTAAACATCTCTCGAGGTAAGCGCTGCGCTCACTCTTCCCTCCGCCGGGCTTTGCACGGGCCTTTGCTCTTCCGGGGAGAGCGGCGGCCCTCCGAAAGAGCTTCTGGTCAATATTTAACTTCGGAGGCATTCTGGAGCTGGGTTCCGTTCAGCGGCACTCCCCGCGAGTGCGGGGCTTCAGGCAGACAAAGAGTCTGCCCCGAAAGCCGGCCGACGTCGTGCAGGAGGGGCGGTTTGCCGAGACCAAAGATGTGTGTGCGTGGGGGTGGTGGGGGGTGTCAACGGGGTGTGTTTCTTTCTTCGGGTAAGCTCCAAACAAACCGCTACACGCAGCAGCAGGGCAAAAGCAAGTCGAGGCCACGGGCGCAGCGGCCGCTGCGTGGGCCGCCCTCCTCGTCCACTGTCTGCGGCGCCTGCGGAGACTGTGAGTTCGGGAATGGTCGTCGGGCACAGATCTGCGCGGAGGAAAACTTGTCTCGCCGCCTTGCAGTTTCTCTTATCCTTCTGCCTTTCCTTGGCAAGAGGGAAGTTACTGACTTTCCAGGGTGTAGACCGTCGCAGGCAACCGGGTCTTCTCTGTTCCTTTAGCTGGGCTGATCCTCCGTTCTTCCAGCGGGAAAAGCACGGGTCTTCCAGGTCTCTCTGCCTTTTCTTTTCCCGCTGGAAGCAAGAGAAAACGCTTTAAAATTCTTTTCAAGTTCTGGCTTAATTTGTTCTCTTAGTTTGGGAATACAGGGAGGTAATTACTGTGGTTTATTACCTTGTAAAAGATCCATAAATTTCGTGCCTATTTGGGGGAGGGGCTGCTGGAATAGCTTTCAGAAGCTTGGTATAAAGGAATGAGTTTGCTTTGTTCTTTCAGGAGTTATTTATTTTAAAAAGTTTTCTGAGTTCTTGTTTTCTATTCCCCTAGGCCTCTGTCTTCCCTAAAATTTGCTCCCCAAATAGATAGCAGGTTGTTAATTAATTGCAACATGCTATTCAACAACACTCCAAGGCTTATATGGTGTTCTGGATACAATTATTATTTTATCAGATGGAGAGTAAACAGGGTAAGAGTAAAGCTGGGTTACTTTCTCAGTTACTGTATGACCATTTATATCAAGTATAGGTGGAGTATTTCAGGAATTTGCAACTCAGGGTGTACATATGATTTGCATCTCTGTACACAACAGAACCATTGCATCTATACATAGTTGCAGGAGTTTTAGGCCATGTGTATAAAATGATATACACATCTATATGTATCCAGAGAATTTGGAGCCCATTTGTACTGCAGCTACACCCGCAGGAAATACCTCATGTTAAATAATGATCTATAACCTCCACCAAAAAATAAGGGGGGAGGCTAAGCGGGCCTTACCTGATGCTAAGTAACAAAACCGCTACAGTTAACTAAAAGGGAAAACAAAATGTGAAGTGTATTTTTGACAGAGAAATCAGATTGCAGTGTTTGAATACATATATATATCTAATCTGCCAACAGCCTTGCAAATATTGACCAAAGCTCTGTCTCCTTGTTCACCTGCTCCTTCCAAGGCAACTTTCCACCTATTCTGGCTCTTGTGAAATGGATTCAGGGCATGTGTCCCCAGCACTGGTCAGGTTGGGGCCTGGAGGAGTAAGTGGAAAGAAAGGGACTGGCAGCCAGGTTCCCCAGCCTGGGCCTACATACTTGAGCATCTCTATTCTGGTTCTCTGGAAGGGAACTTTAAAAGACCCATAGCCTCACTCAAGGAGAGTGGATTTCAGAGTGGTGAGGGAGGACTCTCAGCTGCTGGTTCCCTGGTGGCCTGCCCAGAGGAAGGTCTCTCTGAGGGAAGCCGTTTTCACCTCAAAAGTTACATTTCCTTTGACTTCCTCAGATTTTTCCCTTCACGTCCCACCAAATCACCCCATTCCAACCCAAGTCGTTAATGTTAATTGTTAAGCAGCAGTTGGAGCATTAACTGGGCTGTTAATAGTGGCATGGAGGTTCCTGGCTAGAGCTGAGATGCCGCCGTTGGGCCTTGCTGGCGTTAAGGCATTTCTCTGAAGAAGTACCAAATACTTCTCCCATTGATTTATGGCCTCGGAGTTTCGATTTGCCCCCAGACTGTTCTGAGAGTTCTGAAGGGGCCCCCTTCTCATCTTTGAATTGAAGTCTCTGCAGAAACTTTGGTTGGGGGAGAGGGTAGTTTGGCAGCAATTTGGCAATACTTCCAGGTCCTTTCTAGGTTATCAGGGGAGTTCAGTGTGAAATATTTGGCACTGGTGGGGTGGGGAGGTGTGCATAAGGGGAGCAGAGGACAATGTGTTAGTGGTCTGAATCCTTGGGGGACTGGAGAGTGCTTTTTGGGTTCCAGCCTTTGGTCCTGTCCCCCACCCCCATACCTAAAAGAAGCAGATTGTCACTTTGGGTTCTCACTGTTCAGCCTGTGGCTTAGGTCAGAGTTGGGACAGTTCACAGAGAGGTTCTCTCCCAGCTCTACCACAGACAGAACTTTGTTGGAATACTGCCACCAGCATAGGCCAGGGCTCACTTCCAAGGGATTAGGTCTCCTCCTCTTTTATTGCCCTTCTGATTTGGACACCCCCATGACCAGGCCCCCTTACTGAGGGCCTTACATTCTCACCAGGTCCCTGCAGGGGAGGAGGGGAGGGGCGGAATCATGCACAGCCTCCTGCAGCTACTATAAGTGAGCCCTCACACTTACAGAGGCCTAGCCGGCTGAAGATGCACTCTCAAGAAAAGAGTAAGGCATGAGGATCTCACCACTTCCAAGAGCACTCCCAAACTTTAAAAAGAGGAACTTTTTAGGCAGCTCATGAGAGGGTGAAGTGTTAAAATCAGTGGACAATGTCACCAAGCAGAAGTCAGGAGTAGAACAGGGGGCTTGTTTGTTTTAGCCAGGTTCGTCCGGAGCAGAGTTGGTCCAGTTCATTTTCTGCTGGTGGACAGATTTGTCTTAGGGGAAGGTGGACAGACCCATGTGCAAAGAAGGTCCCAGGTTATCTTGTAGGTTAATCCAAGCAATGCCAGTAAGGGTTGGTTTTGTGTGTGTGTGTGTGTGTGTGTGTGTGTGTGTGTGTGTGTGTGTGTGTATCTTGCAGAGTCAATTAGATAATCCCCCCTTACGTTTTCCATTGTCAGAAGCCTAAAATTTCATGTATCACTCCTGCTATGCACTGAGCAAATGTATAAGGGTAGGTTTAGCCAGGGCACTGAGTCCCTCCATATTTTGCAAAAACCCTGACCCATCACTCTCCAGCTAAGCCCCTCTTTCCTAGAGGGCTCCCACTGAACAAAATCAACTGGACTTGGAGGAGGTGCTTTAGCCTTTTGTCAGGTAATTTGGGGCCTTTTGGGTTTCTCCAGTGGTGTGGTGTACAGCGTGGGTGTTAGCAAACTCCATACAATGGCAGGCCATGAGGGAGTCCACCAACTAAGCCAGTCATTACTGGGTTTTCTTCTGGAAACAAGGCCTGGGCTTTGCCTTTTGATGCGCTGGCAAGTGGGCCAGAGGAGACTCAAGTGCTTGGGTGTGCAGGCTTCGGCTTGCCTGTGAGTGCAAGACCACCGAAAGTTACATGGACTTTAAGAATGAGGACAGCATTGCCGTTCCCTTGTGGATGGATCATTTGTAAAGACCTGTAAGTGGAGATAAGTGGCCTAGTGTGGCCCATGTTGAGGGGGGATGCCCCCATTGCCCTGCCGCCCTAGACAAAATTCTTCCCCACTGCTGGCCAAGGTTCCCCACTTCCCCTCCCCCAAAGCTGAATGTTCTGCTTGCAAACCTAGTCCCTTCAGTGATTCCCTATTTCAAATAAAAGGATTTAAGTTGACGTATGACCACGTGAGCACATAATACAGCGCATTATTGTGGCATTTGGAGCGGAGACCCGGGCGGGCTTCGCCTGTGATTACGTTTTCTAGATTGTCTACAGAGCGAGAGCTTTCCCCCCCCACCCCCACGCACCCACCTCCTCCTTCTCCTTCCCCTTCTCCGGAGAGCGCTCTCCTAGCGGGTTGCAGTTTTCAGCGCTCATGGAGCAGTTCTGGGCGAGCTAGCCGATGGGACTCGAGGCCACACCAGGAGGATGGAATTTATTTTAAGGTATTTCCGCTGATTGTTCATATCTAGAGTGAGTTATGGCTGTGAGAGACAAAGGTCAGGCGAGGAGACCCTGGTTCACCAACAGGACCCTCAGCCCCTCTCTTCCTTTGTTTCTCTCGTGGAACCGAAACCGCTTGAAAGATCCCCAGTAGCGCCTCAGACTGAGTTTAATTCCCTGGAAAGTGTCGGGGGGTATAAAGGAGAGGGCACTTGGCGGCTACTAGGTAAGCCCGCTGGCTTCCAGCACTTAGGCGGCTTTGTCCACTGCAGCGGGCTTGAGTCCCAGGATCTGAGCCCCAGGCCGAGGGAGGGTCCCGAAGCGCCGGCTCAGGCCGAGGTGGCCCGCGCCGCGCTCGCCGGGCAAGACTGCCTGGAGGGGGTGGGGGCTGGGTGGATGGGAAGGGGAAGCTTCCCGGGTCGGTCGCGTTTGCCGGCGGCCGCCGATGGAGAGGTAAGGCTGACTTGGGCAGCCGGAGCAGCTGGGAGAGGGAAATCAATGAGTGTGCAGATGCGCTGCCATTTTATTGATGATGCTTCGGGCCACTTTGTTCAGTGCTGGGTTGTAGGACGCGCTTTCCCACACGCGGGACCAAAGGTGCCAGACCCCGGAGGACGCGCCATTGTTTCCCCAGCACCCTCTCTACCCGGGTAGGGGTGAAGAAGGACAGCTCAGACCTAGGAGACGCTTAGGGTGGGGGGTAAGCGTGCTGAACGCCCGGAAGCTCTGTTAGGCTGAATTTTGGAGAGAAGGAGGGAGCTAGACCTGGGTTTGGGCTTCATATTGTGCATGGCCCGGATACCCCACTGTAACACACCCAGCCAGCTTGCAGAGTTTTAAGGACTGGCGAGTGCACCCTGAGCTAGAGAGAATTCCAGAGGCAGAGTCCGAAGAAAGCAGAGGCAGACATGTCTTGGGCTTCAGCCCCCAGAAACAGTGCTATAGCTAGGACAGAGGCAGATGAGAGTTAAACCTCGCTTCCAAATTACTGGGAAAGCCCGTGCTAATTGCACTTTGGAGACCCAGTGCTCCTGGGAAGGATGAAAACTCCCTGAGAAGGTGGAGGAAACTTCGCTTTCCTCTGCATTTGGAGATCCTGGAGCGGAGGAAAGGGGTGTCTACAAGGAGTCAGGGATCAGATTTGCCCTTGACTTAAAAAAAAAAAATCTCATTTCTTTCTGTACTTGGGGGGAAAAATCAAATCAAGCTTCCCCTACTTGAGTGGGATTTACATCCCCAGAACGGAAGGGCTGCTTCTACCCTCCCCCGCTGCCGGCCTCCGCGCTAACCGTGTTTAACTGAGGCCGTTTCAAGTACTCTAAAACACCCCTTGGAAATAAAATGTAAGCTTTAATTGCTGTTCAATTACTTGTCAGCATTTCATATGATTTATGACCCAGTTCTGGCGCATTTTTGACCCAGTTAAAGACTCATAAATAATATAGTTTCGCTAGAAAGAATGAGAGAGGGAATAGAGGTTTGTTAAAAGCATCTTTTTATTGTCACTTCAGTGCCAGCAAGCAGAATAAATATCTAGGGATGGACTCTCAGATTGGTTCTGTATAAAAGTGTGCACAGCGAGAAGAAACCAACAGTCCAGTTCACAGAGCGCCAGTTGGTGTTTCCTTCATGGAAAGAGCTAAAGGCACTCCGTTATAGCTAAACTATAGCTATAAAAAAACGGGCGAGTCCCCTTCTACCCTCAAAATGCCAGCCGCACCCTCACAGGCAAGTGTATCTCCTCATTAATTTTCTTCCCCATTCCCGGATTCCGATGCCTCTTTCTGCCTCACCTTTCTCCGGGGCTGCAGAGACAGCCTTGGATGGACCCTAGGCCCTCCCAGACATGTTCTCAAGGAGGCCCCTGTAAAGGGTAGAGAGGCACAAACACACCTTCGCTATTCCAGATATTTTTGTAGTGCTGAGAAAATGTTTTCTTCTAGTCCCTATGGGTAAGACATTAGGGAGCCCAGGGACTGGAGGGGGTGGTTTGGGGGAGCCAAGGGGTCCTCTCCACAAAGAAAACCTCAGTGGTTTTGGCTGAGCAGGGTGAATGGCTGCAGGATCTGCCTAGAAAGGCACCACAGAGGCAGCGGTGGGTAATTTCTGGCAGTGGATATCGACAGGCGGTATTTTTCTCTTTAAAAACAATAACAAATAAAAAACCTTCAGCAATCATAAATTATTATTTTTAATCACCTCGCCTGCCATGGTCCAAAAGTCAGTCCTGTGGATCTCAGCAGAGAGGCCCAAACCCCGGAGGTCTCCGTGCCAGGGCGGCAGACCCTAGACTTGAGGTCAGAGCCCCATTTCTGCCTGCCGCAGCCAGCCACCCAAAAGCCACCCCGCCTGGGACCGGCAGGGACCCTGTCCCGACATCCCGCCCCAGCTTTCCCTCGGCTCCCGTGGCTCCTCGGGTGTAGTCCCAGCATTTTGCCCGGCACAGTCTTGGCGCCATTGAAAAGGTATGCGCCCCCGATGCCCCAGCCCTCACCTCGGCGCCCTCGGCCCTCTTGGCCCAGGAGGTCCCCTCCCCTGGCAGGTTCTCACGGAAAGCTGGCCTTCTCTGCAGCTGGCTTAGCTGAGAAGGCGGTGAGAGTCGTGTCAGCAGTTTGGAGGAGAAAGTGCGGGTTGATTATTGACCCACGCCTTCTTTCTTCAAATGCCACATCCGACCCGGCCGGTTTGAAGAGAAAATGCAGCCGAGCGGATTTTTGCGGCGGCTCTCACCTCCTACGCCGCCTGGCTCCCCCTTTCAAGTTGCGCTGCCGCAATATGCCATAAGGAGCAAGTGTTTGCTGTTTTGTGCTCTGTTTACAGCTTTGGGGCGCCGAGTCATAAATCTTGCCCAGCCATAAATGACAAAAACCATTGGTATGCATGAGGCCACCCTGGCCAGGAGTGCTTTTTGATTTCTCCCTTTTCCCTTGGCTTTGTTTTTGCTCTAAGGTGACACTTTGGCTCCCTGACAGTTTAAACATACTACTTATATTTTTAACACCTTCCTTTGAGAAGGACTGGCCGTTGACACCTTGGAATTGCACGAAAGCTCCATTTCTCTTTTTGCCACACACATACCCTTGCAGAGTTCACTTCTGAATCTGGAGAGTTGAGGGACGCATTAGAAGGCAGGAAGCCCATCCTCCTTCAAGTTGTGGCAACATTGCCGGGCACACTCGGGTCTTTTCTCTTAGGGTCCCTGTATACCACTAATCAAGGGGGAAACATCATAGGCATCGCTGGCGTTGGGGTGAGAGTTTTAGCTGTCTTTCCCGGCAAGTGAGCTGCCTGTCTGTACTGGGAAATGGGCCCCGAGAAGCTGGAGAGCCAGGTTTCTAGACACCCCGGTGTGTACCTGAGCCCAGAGCATCCGGCCTCACTGCCTGGACTGATGCGCATTTCCCCCAGGCTACTTCCGTCCTGGCTGCCAGGATTTTAAGGGCATCTGCCTAAAAATATAACCAAAGACAGCCCAGTTGGCTCTTGGGGAGGTCTCTGGAGAAAGGAAGCCCTAGCTCTGCCCCCCAAAGATCGCCTTCGAGGTTCTCAGATTGGGGGTGACAGATGTGGTAAAGTGCCCAAAGTCTGGGGAACTCTCCTCCTGGCTCCCTTTCCCCTTGCACCCCAACTGGAAGTGCCCAGGGCAGGGGTTACGTGGTTTCTCAAATGGATTCCTAAGAAATAGAGCCCAGCTAGAGAGCCCCTTTGTGAGAGCCGTTCGTCCTCATTAGCATAATTTTCCTGGACTTTAGTGACGCCTAGAAGCGCGGATAGGGAGGGCGTTGGGGGC
>LNAC01000250.1:1606948-1629142 GCA_002007465.1 Ailurus styani
CCCCCCTCTTCAGTTTCCCCACCTCAGAATGCCAGCAGCAACCCCACCCCCGCCAGCGCAGCCAAGAGCCCCCTACTCAACTCACCCACCGTGGCCAAACAAATCTTCCCCTGGATGAAAGAGTCTCGGCAAAACACAAAGCAGAAAACCAGCGGCTCCAGCTCAGGTAAAGCGGTGCCTTCTGGAGGAGGGTCCTTTGGCCTGGCTCCCGCTCCCCCCCCGCCCCAGCCATCTCCAGCCACAGCCAGCATGGTCTGGGAGCGCTGGAGCATAATCAAGAATTAACTGCTCTGTCTCCTTCAACTAGGGGGGTAACAGGACTCTGTGTGACCAGGAAACCCCAGAGAGAGACCTGATGGGAGTCTCTCTTGACTTCTCCAAGAGCAAGTGGGGCCTAGTGAGTTTGGAATCCCTTCTTATTCCACTCTTGGAGTTAGGACCTTTGGGCACAACAAACCTGAGCTCCACTCTCTTTTTAGTGCAAGTCCTCATTTGTAATGAAACAGTGACATCCACTCCACACTGAAATGTGGCAGGATAAAAGCACGACTAGTCACCATCCAAGTGAGAATTAAAGCTTTGGTTATAAACAGAGCCTATTTTTAATTTTTGCTCCAGTAGATGGAGTGGCTGCCTTACCTCTGGGAAGGCCCTACTCAGCCTTAGTACAGTGAAGGCAGACCCAGGCAGATCTCCTGGGGGAGGGGATTTGGACTTGTCATGCTAATAGGAACCACATGGGCCTCCAGGAACTAGATTGGAGGACAGGCCCTGGGTCTTGGGCTTCCCAGCATCTTGGTTACCTTTCCCCTTGCCTTCTCCAGTTGCCAGTACTTCGCTCTGGGCCTCAGCATCTGGGACCCCCAGAGTCAAGATTGGGGGGTAGATAGGAAGGCACAAGATTAGTGGATGAGAATGGGGAGGCTGTTTGATGACATGAAGAACCCTAATTAGTAGGACCCAGCATCAGGGGCCTGGGTCACCCCACCAGAAATTGGTACTTTCAATGGGATCTCTTCCTTTGCACACAGAAGGCCTTCCAGATTAGGGCTTCCACTCCACCCATTTCCAGGGGGTAGACTAAATAAGTGGCCTGTTGAGGCAACTGTCCTATCCTTCAGTCAGTGAATTAGGGAAAGGTTTATTGAATGTGTATTTGGTGCCTCACATTCCAGTTACTGTGAAGGGAATGGAGATGGGAGACCTGCCCACAGGGAGCCTGTAGTCTGATAGGCCTGAAGGATCAGTAAATGATTCAGAAAGTGAATGGCTCCAGGAAGGCAGTACAGACCAGGAAGGCAAACTGGGGGTTCTGCTTCTCTGTCCTTACCTTTCCTCCCTTAGCAAAGCTTATGACTTGCCACTTGACTGAATGAGGGGCTAGCTACCCAGCTACTGGCACTGTTTCCCCCCCCCCCAGGACAGAGGACAGCACCTAGTTCCTCATCCCCTTTTCTGGGCCCTGACATAGGGGATCTTGGAGCCTGGAGCAAGGAGGGGCCTGGAGGGGTCAGGGGCTAGGCGGGGCTTGGGGCAGCCCCTGATGGCTCTCTTCCCGTCTCCTTTGCTCTCTCCTCTGTCCTCGCAGGGGAGAGCTGCGCTGGCGACAAGAGCCCGCCTGGGCAGGCGTCGTCCAAACGGGCGCGCACCGCCTACACGAGCGCGCAGCTGGTGGAGCTGGAGAAGGAGTTCCACTTCAACCGCTACCTGTGCCGGCCACGCCGGGTGGAGATGGCCAACCTGCTGAACCTCACCGAGCGCCAGATCAAGATCTGGTTCCAGAACCGCCGCATGAAATACAAGAAGGATCAGAAGGGCAAGGGCATGCTGACGTCATCAGGGGGCCAGTCCCCAAGTCGCAGCCCCGTGCCCCCTGGCGCGGGCGGCTATCTGAACTCTATGCATTCGCTGGTCAACAGCGTCCCATATGAGCCCCAGTCGCCGCCGCCGTTCTCCAAGCCTCCCCAGGGCGCCTATGGGCTGCCCCCCGCCTCCTACCCCGCACCGCTGCCAAGCTGTGCGCCCCCACCGCCCCCACAGAAGCGCTACACCGGGGCGGGGGCGGGGGCGGGGGCTACACCCGACTACGACCCGCACGCGCATGGCCTGCAGGGCAACGGCAGCTATGGGACCCCACACTTACAGGGAAGCCCCGTCTTCGTGGGGGGCAGCTATGTGGAGCCCATGAGCAACTCTGGGCCTGCCCTCTTCGGCCTAACTCACCTCCCCCACGCCGCCTCGGCAGCCATGGACTACGGGGGTGCTGGGCCGCTGGGCAGCGGCCACCATCACGGGCCCGGGCCAGGGGAGCCGCACCCCACCTACACGGACCTTACCGCCCACCATCCTTCTCAGGGAAGAATTCAGGAAGCCCCCAAGCTCACCCACCTGTGATGGTGGGCTCGGGGCTGCGGGCCAGGAGAGTCCCCCTGCCCCCACCTTTCTTCCACGTTTACTTTTGTTGTTGTTGTTTGGTTTTAAGGTTCTTCCTGCCTTCCCTTTTTTCTCCTCCGCCCCCTCTACCTTCCCCCCCACCCCGTTTTGTTTTCTTTGGTAACGCGTTTTTATAGTTTATGTGACGTAGCAATCTTGGTTGCTGGAATGGCTGTCAGTACCAGTAGCGATGTTTATCTCCTCCCCACGCCTCGCTCGGCCGCGGGCCCTGCACCCTTTACCTTCTCTACTCTTTGATCAGAAACAGGGTATATGAACAAATTTTCTAGCCGAGTTCTTCAATGTGAATTTGTTCGTACATTATGGCTCCCGAGGGGAAGCAATTACTTTTTTTTTTATTTTTAGGTTTTTTTTTTAATTGCACTTCTTGTAAAGAGCGAGAAAAAAAATCAAAGGCGCTTTGAAACAGGGGCTCCCTGTGCAAGGATGACTAAGTGTACGTCTTTACGTGTGTGTATGCTGGTGAACAGTCAGATTTATTTATATTTTTTTTGCAAGCATTGAATAATCTAAGTTTTAAATATTATTTATCCCCATCCGTTCGTATTTATATTAAAGAAATTCTGTACCCTGATTGTTCAGAAGGTTTCTTGGGCCTTTTGTTCAATAGTGTATTGGCGTACATAGAAAAAATTTTTTTATTTGAAAGGGAAATATAATTCCTTTATAAAAATGGTAATGATGCAATAATACCAGAGAGGATCCAGCTTTTGAAAACAGTGATTTAGGATTGTAACACCCGGCGAAACTGAAAAAAAAAATCTGTAAACGTGAAAAATGCTAGATTTGTTTTGAGAGTTCTACATTCCTTGCTGCTCACATTCTGAGAAACTAAACAAAAAAATAAATAAAGTTTTTATTCTGAATAATATCCGTGTTTAGAAGGGGTTCTTTGGCCGAAGATGGGGGTCTGCGTGGAATTAAGGCAGAGGCGAAGTGGCTGAGCAGGCCGCCGCAAGCCTTCCAGCTCTGGCGTGGGGCCTGGCCAGGCGGCTCGCCTGGGAGCACAGCGAATTCTCCGGAAGGCTGCAGGAGCTCCCGGAGGCGGGCAGCTCTGGAAACGCCGAGCGCCAGCCCGCTGCGCTGCCTGATTCCCAGCTGCCACCGAGGGGCCTGCGCGGCCGCAGGGGCTGCGGACTGCCGAGTGCGGGAGAGACAAAAGGCAGCCGGCCCGAAGCGCGGCGGGGACGCACAGGTGCCGGAGAGGCCCCGCTGCGGAGTAAGGCAGGGCTGTCTTCTCCAACATCTTCCTCCGGGTCGAAGCGGACCGGCCAGTGCTTTAACCCTGGGAACTATCAGCCGCGCGGAGGATGCCGAGCATTTTCTGGAGCACCCGGACTCTCGGTGGATGCTCTTCGGTCCCTTATCGCTCCGGGAGGTGAGAATGACTCCTAAAATCGCCACTGGGAGCCAGGCAGCTCGAAGGAGACAGAGCTTCACCCAGGTCTCCAGCAGAAGAAAGGCTGAACTCCCAGGAGCCTCCCCGAGCCCTTCCCCGGACTGCAGGAGTCCCAGCTTCGTCTTCATCCCGGAATTTAGGATTTGGCATCCCCTGGATTTATTTCCTCTCCTCCATCCCTCCTCACTCTCCTTTTATGGCCCCAGGGGGAGGAGGAGAGAGAAAGGAGATTGGTATCCTTCTAATAAAAATGCAATTTTATAAGTACTTCTTTCATTTGATGCTGCAGAAGCTAAACATTACATCTCTACTCCTGGATTCAAGATAGGGCTACCAGCCGACTGGCTGGCAGAAGCAAAAGCAGGCACAGGAAAGAAAGGGAGATATTTTTATTTTCATATTAAAGAATTGCTTGGAGAAGGAACCGAATTCAGAAAGTGAAAACCTCAGAACTGTATCCCCATCAACATCCCCTTTCTAAATTGGAAGTGAGAAACCACCTGCGTCTCGGGATCAGAAGCATCTGATGTGAGAATAAATCCTCCTTCTCCCTGGATTGTATCTTTCAGAGACGGAGATGAAAAATGTCGCCATTTTGTTTGCAATCCAAAATATCCATCATCATGGCCTCTATCTTTCCCATGAGAAGCTCCCTCAGATGGTCTTTAGAAATAGGCACTGGAGCCATTTTGGGGTATCTCCTGGGTCCACAGGAGCCGCTTTTAGGGAACCTTCTCACATTTTAAGAAAAAGAAAGAGGCTCGGAAGATGCAAAGCCAGGCAACTGTAGAGACCTGGGTGTTTATCTCACAGCCAGAGATGCTTCTCCCACATCTGTCTGGGGCTCTTGAGACACACACACACACATATATATTTTATTTTTAAAGAGTTTGGGCTATGGAAGGAGTAGATTTGCTCCACACCCCACCCCAATCTCCCTGCCAAAATATGGCACACCTCAGAAATGCAGAGGCTGGAAATCCTGTCTTTGTAAGGACTGGAGCTTCCGATCTTTTGGTTGTTCAGATCTGAACTGAACAGAACCACAGAAGTCTTCCTATGAGTAATAATTTTACAGAGGGATAAAATTACCTGGTAAAATAAGGGACAGTGGAGAGAGAGTGCGAGGGAGAGAGCGAGAGAGAGAGAGGGAGAGAGCGAGCTAGCAAGCGCTATCCATTCACGGAGGAAAATCTTTCAGAGATACCACTATTTGAACCCATTTCTAAAATCTCCTGTTTAGCTGAGAGCAGACTGGTTTGGAGGCATCCATCCCCCTTCCCTCAGGGCAAAGATTTTAAAATGGGATTCCAGTATGACTTCCCATATCTTAGCAGTCAAAACATTCATTTCAGGTTTCAAAGAAAAAAAATATTGATCTCACCTTCAGCTTCAAAGATATTAAAAATAAGTCCTTATTGAAATATTCCTGAGTTAAAGTAATAGATTTGGGGAAGATTTCAATGTTGAATGGTCAAAGAAAAGGGTTTGCTTCCAGATGGTATTTGAATTAAGGCCGCTGAGGCGAGCAGAAAGCTCTCACCCACGCAGCCCCTGACAAAGCCTCAGCGATCTGGGGGCAGCGCTGTTCCCTCTCCATAACTCCCCCTCCCCTTAACCCCTCAATATTATTTCTGGTAAGAACAAATGCCAAAAGCCACTATCCCAGAATGTGCAAAAGCACCTTTCCTAAAAGCAGCCTTATAACTCTTCCTGCTGCCAAAAAGATATCTTTAAAAAGACTAGTTTTCCTTGTTTACTTGCGTTTCCTGCTCTCCTCTTTGCTCGGCCACATTTGATCTTGGAAAGAGCTCGAAGCTGAAATGTGTTCTTAAGGGCCAGAAGCTGTCAAGGCTTTTGGTGAGCAAGATTGATCGCACCCAGACTTCCTTCAGAGCTTTGTTTGGAATAAAAGCAAGAAAACTGAAAAACCTCACATTTTCCAAAATAGCATCTCTATCTGTAAGGCGATGCTCTGGGCTAGTCAATGATGGAGGCCACTTTATATCTAATTTCCACCCAAGCCCCCTTTGATGCCGGCCTCAGAAAGGAGTCCGAGCCGTGTGCCGTGGTCGGCCTTTCTTGTTTTCTGCGTAGATTTTTCTCCCCCACCAACCTCTCTCTCCCTGGCCATCAGAATGATTTATTTTCCTGCCACGGATGCCTGCCGGCCTGGGGGAGTCTGATCACTTGGTCCATTTCAAAGGAAGCAAAAGCGAATCATCATCCTCAGGGTTTGAGGGAAAAGAGATACCTTCAGATTTCTCTCTCAGCCTCCTCCCCTCTTTCTGGCTTGGTGGATTTTTTAAAAGTTATTGTTTGGTACCTAAAGGTGTTCTCTTTTGAACCCCCCAGCACAGTCCAAGATGCCCTCAGTCTCAAGTCTCCGAATTGGAAAAAAGAGAGAGAGAGAGAGAGAGAGAGAGAGAGAGAGAGAGAGAGAGAGAGAACGTGAACACAGAAAAGAGAACCTATATGATTCCTCCTGAGGTTGCCCTCTCTCACCTGCGGTGCTGTTTCCCACAGCAGAACCTGAGTGCAAACATCCCTGGTGACCAAGGAGCAGAAAGGTGCGGGAGACAGTTTGGGCTGCCAGGGAGCACGCTTTGCATCAGAACCCACAAGCCCACAATCAGAGCGACAAGGACCAGGAGAAGAAGGAGAGGAAAAGAAAAAGGAAAAAGCAAGAGAGAGGGAGAGAGAGAGAGAGAGAGAGAGAGAGAGAGAGAGAGAGAGAGGAACAAGCGCCTTCTCCCTCCCTGCTGCTAACTTCCAACAGACTTCCTGGAAATCAGAAATACTTACCGCACCCGAGCCCTACGGGTATGAAACCCAGAGTGCCAGGAGCCACACGAGCCTGCTCCGGGTGCCATTGCTTTGGGTGGCCGCCGCCCTGGCTACAGGGATTTGGACACATGGACCTGGGGTTGTTGTCTTGCTTGGCACATGCATCTATCTTTCTCGAGCCACTCTGGAAAAGTCGATGGCACAGGAAGGTTGGGAAGCTTCGAGAGCCGCCTCCCGTCTTCCGCTTCCCTCTGGAGCCAGATGCAAAGCTGCCTTGGAAAAGCCGGCTAACAATGGGCCGGGGTCCCGGTCCGGGGCGCCGACTCCCAGCCCGGCTTTGGGAGGGGGGCGAGGGCATGCGGGAGGGGTTTGGGGAAGGAGAGGTGGCTAGACGTGAGAGGGAAGGGGAGAGGGCCGAAGAGGGAGAAAGAGGAAAAGAGGGAAAGACAGAGAGGAAGGAAAACAGAAATCACTTCTGAGATCCAGGAACTGGTTTTAGAAAAGGCGGCGGAGGAAAAGGGAAATAAAAGAGGGGAGACCCCAAAATGAATCCTCTCTTTTCTGTGTCTCCTCTGTCTCCTTCTCCTTCTCTCTCTCTCTCTCTCTCTCTCTCTCTCTCTCTCTTCCCCCCTCTCTCTCTCCCTCCCTTCCTCCCTCCCTCTCTCTTTCTTCTCCCGGTCTCATCTGCCCTCTCCCTCTGCTCCTTCCTCCTGCCTTAGCAGAACTTATGTGGCTGGGATGCGGGGCTCTCGGGTGTCAAAACTTTGAAGATTAATGGATTACTTTGTTAATGACTGCAGGCGTCAGACTGAGGTGCTTAAATGATTTGTGAGGTGCGAGGCGTCTTCCCGACAGTCCCAAACAATGCGCGGAGTGTGCGGGGGAGGCAGAGGGCAGCCGCCGGCGGGCCCGGCAGCAGGGCTCACACTCGCACACGCTCACACTCCACACACTCCCAGGCGCACACACCAGATCTCCGCTGATCGGGGAGGGGGGGGCAGGCAGGCACCCTCGCCCCCACGCACTCCCGGGCATCCCCACCCACGCCCACATATATGTATTTTTGCCCTGAAAAAAGTGTAAATAAAGCGTCGCTGGCCCCCAATGAGGCGTTCCTTCCCGACTTTTTTGGATCAATCAAACAGACAGTGGCTTCTTTTGATTAAAGCCCAAATTGTCATTGGGCAGAAGCAATCATGTGACAGCCAATTCGGTCCAATTTCAACCTTGTCTCCATGAATTCAATAGTTTAATAGTAGCGCGGTCCCCATACGGCTGTAATCAGTGAATTAGAAAAAAAACACCCCAGCAGCGATCTTCTATGATAGATTTTTTTTCCCCTCTGCTCTCGCCTTTTTCCTGGGCCTTGCCCCCCCAAAGCCCCTCCAGAAGAGGGAACTTTTTCTCCGAGGGGGCTCCAAGGAGAAGGCCATGAATTACGAATTTGAGCGAGAGATTGGTTTTATCAATAGCCAGCCGTCGCTCGCTGAGTGCCTGACATCTTTTCCCCCTGTCGCTGATACATTTCAAAGTTCATCAATCAAGACCTCGACGCTTTCACACTCGACACTGATTCCTCCTCCTTTTGAGCAGACCATTCCCAGCCTGAACCCGGGCAGTCACCCTCGCCACGGCGCTGGCGGCCGCCCCAAGCCGAGCCCCGCGGGCAGCCGCGGCAGCCCAGTGCCCGCCGGCGCCCTGCAGCCGCCCGAGTACCCCTGGATGAAGGAGAAGAAGGCGGCCAAGAAAACCGCGCTGCCGCCCGCCTCTGCCGCCGCCGCCGCCGCCGCCGCCGCCGCCGCCGCCGGCCCTGCCTGCCTCAGCCACAAAGGTCAGTGCGGAGACTTGGCCCCACGTCCCGGGACCCTTTCCCCCTTCTGGGCTGCCCGGGGAGCGGTTATGGGGGAGGGGAGCGTGGGCTGGGAGAGAAGGGGGAGAGAGAGGGAGAGATGCTTGGCTGCCTTCCCTTCCCCCGTGGGCTCAGGACTGGGTCTGATGGAGAGAAAAGGGATCCTGCGCTGCACGACGAGACATATATATATTTTTAAGAAGAGGGGGGGAAAACTTTCCCTAACTTGTGTAATGCGGGATGATTTATTTGAGTTGGAACTGACCTCCTCTTGTCTAGTTGTCCTGGAGTTGGGCTTTTTGACAGTAATGAAGAGTGATAGATCGCTCTTGCTCAGCTAAGCAGCTGATGCATTAATTATAAATTGTGGTGTGGCTAATATAAAGTTTGCTCCCGGATGGAGAGGTTGGGGGGAGCCACAGGCAGGAATCTGATGGAGGCGGAAGAGATGGGGTCTCCCCGGGCTGGGCTCCCAGGAAAGGCAGCACAATGGCCCTACTGCATCCAGGGGCGGCCATTTTGTTGCAGTTGATCTTTTCTGCTATATTTATTCTCCAGTGGAATAACCCCGCTCGGACCCCTCCACCTCCAACTGTGCGTGTGTCTCTTGTTGGTTTCCCTTTCCGCAGAATCCCTGGACATCGCGGATGGCAGCGGCGGGGGCTCGCGGCGCCTGAGAACTGCTTACACCAACACGCAGCTTTTAGAGCTGGAAAAAGAATTTCATTTCAACAAGTACCTTTGCAGACCCCGAAGGGTGGAGATCGCAGCGCTGCTGGATCTGACTGAGAGACAAGTGAAAGTGTGGTTTCAGAACCGGAGGATGAAGCACAAGAGGCAGACCCAGTGCAAGGAGAACCAAAACAGCGAAGGGAAATTTAAGAGCCTCGAAGACTCTGAGAAAGTGGAGGAGGATGAGGAAGAGAAGTCGCTCTTTGAGCAAGCCCTCAGCGTCTCCGGGGCCCTTCTGGAGAGGGAAGGTTACACTTTTCAGCAGAATGCCCTCTCTCAGCAGCAGGCTCCCAACGGACACAATGGCGACTCCCAAAGTTTCCCGGTTTCGCCTTTAACCAGCAATGAGAAAAATCTGAAACATTTTCAGCACCAGTCACCCACTGTTTCTAACTGCTTGTCAACAATGGGCCAGAACTGTGGCTCTGGCCTAAACAATGACAGTCCCGAGGCCCTCGAGGTCCCCTCTTTGCAGGACTTTAACGTTTTTTCCACAGATTCCTGCCTGCAGCTTTCAGATGCTGTCTCGCCCAGTTTGCCAGGTTCCCTGGACAGTCCCGTAGATATTTCAGCTGACAGCTTTGACTTTTTTACAGACACACTCACCACAATCGACTTGCAGCATCTGAATTACTAAAAACATTAAAGCAAAACAAAGCATCACAAAACAAAAACCCCTTTGACCAGGTGGTTTGGCCTTCTTTTATTCTGAGAGTTGATTTTTATTTTCTTTTCTTCTTGACCTACCCTGTCTCTCCTCTAAATGTGGAAGATTCTCTGTTTAGTGAGTCTCCTGATCCAGTCTCAGAGCCATCTTTTACAGATTATTTTGGAGTTTTAGTTGTTCTAAATCAAATCCAATGACCCTCTCTATGTGATTTCCTGAAAGCAATATATGAGGCCTGCAAGAAAGTGATCATATAATTGTATCTTCACTTTCTTTTTATTTTTGTATTACATTAGGATGCATTGTCATGAGTATTTTTGGTAGAATAAATTCTCCTTTGCTATAAGTAGCTTTCTTATTTTTTTTCTCCCCCCCCCTTTCTCAAGGCTCATAACGGTTTCTTTTTCCTCCTTTAGTCTAACTTGGTAAATAAAATTCTGGTCACAATTCATCTTCTTTTTCAATTTTAATATATTTATTAAGGGGGCATGTTCAAAGTCTTCAATAGACACCAACGAAAAGAAAGCCAGAAAATGAGAAGTGTTTTTTTCTTTCTTTCTTTCTTTTTAAAGGGAATGGATTTGGTTTTTCAGTGTAGAGGTTCAAGCCATAGATTTAGATTGGCAATAGAAACAGGACGGGGCAGCCTCAGAGTTGGGCCAAGCCCAAGCTTTTGAAAGTGGAGAAATAAAGTGCCTACAGAAACCCCCAACTCCAGGAAGGAGGAACATGGAGTTTCTTTAACAAGCTACCAGTCTTCAGGTCAATAACTAAGTTATCAACAATTCATTTATTTATACACATTTGTTTCAAACATCTACATTCCAACCCCTCCCCCCCCATCCCGGAAACATTTTCAGTGTGGTTGATTAGGCTCCCAGCTGTTGATGGGTGTCCAGGCAAACAGACCTAAAAGGTAGAGAAAAACAAAAACAAAACAAAACAATGGTTATTAGCTGGAAAATGCACTTCAGAAAGGGTTCTCTCCAATCCTCTGGTCCAGTCATTCTAGGATTCTTTTTTCAGGGATAGAAAAATCAATATTTCATTCTTAAATCTGTTTACATGGCAAATAATGGATCATTAAAGCTGTGAAGTCAGGTTACCAACTTGAGATTTAAAATGGAGAGTTTCTGCGCTTTAGGTTATAAATTAACCCAGTTTCTAGAGAGAGAAAGAGAAAAAGCACTTTAAATGAAATATCAATAAAACGTGATCTAGGGCACGTTACTGGGTTGTTCTGGTTTTCCCCCTCTTCTTACATCTCCCCATGCTGATTTTTCCCTTCCTGAGCTCTGCTGTGATGGCTACTTACTTACCGTGAGAAAACGCAGCATGTAAGCAACATGTGTGGGGGGCGGGTTGATTTAGGAACCCGGCTCTTAACAGCTAAGGCTTGGAAGTTACAATGAAATCGCGATCTTTCTCCATGGGTTTGCACCCTACCTTCCTCCAGCCTTTTGCCCCCTAAATCCTGGCAGCGGCGGAGGTGTGCGAGGACCCCGGCGGGTCTCCAGCCCCAGGCGCGGAGCTGAGCAGGGCGGCCGGGCCGCAGCCAGGGCTGCGCCGCTGCTGTTTGCGATTCGTCCTACGCTCATAAATCAAACGCTTTCTATGAATGAGAATGTCATCAAAGAGATCAATTGCAGGAACACATGCACAAATAAAAATCCTCTTACGTATTTGCCGGGGATCCCCGTCCGAAAGCATTAAGTTAGAAGGCGTTTAGTCATAATTCATTTTTATTGCTCTTTTAAAACAACAGCTTGGCTGAGCCGCGGATGCCATGAACAGCTCCGGGCCTCGGCGGCGTTTTGTCTCCTCCTTGCTCCTTCCCTTTCTAGTAGAAGAGCCCTGAAAGAGGCGCTTTGAGCCCAACAAGCCGCTTGCAGGCCATCATTTAAATAGTGACCAAGCTCTCCCTTCGCCCACTCGCCCAGGGCATTTAAACAGACTTTAGCTCGAGTCGTGGGGCGCTGGCCTACACGCTCAGAAAACCAGGGTCTTCTACCAGGCGGTATGAGCCCCGGGGTTTCGTGGGGGTGGGGAAAGCACGGAGCTACGGAAGCCTTACGGGCTCGAGGCCAGAGGAGACTGCCTTTGTAAGCAACACCGGGAGAGCAGCGGCTCTGGGCGGCCAGCCGGGGCGGAGCCGGCTCGGCAGCGAGTCCGGCCTGCCGGGAGCCGGGAGCCGGGAGCAGGGCGCGGAGGTGGGTCGGTCGTCGGCCCGAGTGCTTGCGGGCTTATGTGCAAGTGCATGCTTGTGGTCCCAAGAAAAACACCCCCACCAGTCCTGGCTCTGGAATGAGGCCTGGAGGGAGGAAGAGAAGCGGAAGGAGTGGAGCGCTGAGGCCGAGAAGCAGCAGAGGAAGGAGAGCGGTTGCGGGCCCGGGGGCGGCTTTGTGACTGGAGGCCTGCGGCCAAGGGGGCTGCGCGAACTCGGGCTCAAGAAGCCAACAAAGGGACTGGAATGAGGCCAGGGGAAAGAACGTTCTTTGGTTCGGAAAGCGGATCGCCCGCAATGCCTGCACGGACCCTCTCACGTCCTACCTCCTCCCCAACAGGAACCCCTTCTCTCCTCATCGTTGGAAGCCTGGAGCTCCCAAGGAAGCCGCCTCCAGGAAGGCCGCCTTTCCTTTTCCCTCCTCGAAGATGAACATCCCAGGTGCTGAAATTGGGGCAGGAGTGACCTTTCCTGTCCGTGCTCTCTCTTAACTGTGGTTGGGATGGGTCAAAGGTCACAAAAATACCATTTCAAAAGAAAATTTGGGGAAAAATGTTTCTTTGCTACTGAGGGATTCCGTAGTCAAATGCCTGCAAGAGTTCCCCACATGGGTGGGGGCAGGTTGCGGGGGGGGGGAGGGAGACTTCTCTATGTGGAGAACAGAATGCAGAAAGGTTGAGTAACACATTTGAAATGTGCCTGCCTCAAGCAAAACTTCCTTCTAACTGGAGAGGGAAAGCTAAAGGGGAGTGGGAACCCCATCCTCAGATAAATTTTATCTGTCCGACTCCGATGTGGTAAACAGGGTCAGGGAAAAATCTATACTGCATCGGCTGCAAAGCTTCTTGGATGATCTCTGGATTTCTTTTACCTAAGAATGCATCAATTCTTGGTCTCAGTTCGGCATTTTCTCTCTACAAGCCAAGGGTTGACACGAAACCTAATAGTAAACAGCAATTAACGACCCCATCAGCATCAGGGTAGGATGAAGGTGATGGAGAACAGGACCCCTGGCCTGGGATGACGTTCAGATTTCAAGTCTCTAGGGAGAGACTTGAAGGTTCACACAAGGAACTACCCAGGCAGTTACAAAGGGGAGGAGGTGTTGTTGGGGAAGAAGAAAATATCCCGTCCACCATCAGCCATCTGTCCACCGCCCCTCCCACCTGCCAGCCCCTACCCACTTCAGACGTGCAGAATGGGGGGGGGACTAGTGGATAAAGGAAACCCTACCACTCCTAACATCCCTCCTCCAGAAAACGAGCACCCTTGCGGGGGGGAGTTCCGCGTATTTTGTTGGGAGCTGCGCTCTCGCCCTTTGAGGCCCCAGCCGGAGCGCGCAGACTCCTGGGTCCCGGGGAGCCGGCAGATGGCCTGCAGCGCACCGCCCGGCCCCCACGCTGGCCACGTCCGCTAGCGTCATCTTTCTCCCCCGCCTCCTACCCTTCAAAATCCAGCGGCCGAGCTGCTCCGGATCCCGTAGGGCTCCCGGAGCAAAGCTGAGTGGGGAGGAGAAAGGGGCGGAGAGCGAGGAGAGAGGGAGGGCGAAGAGCCCGGCCACCCCCGGCCTTTTCCGGCAAGCTTAACTACTACCAATCACCCGCTCCCGGGCATCGAATTACAGAAGCTCCTCATTGCCTTGCTAATCATCGGTTGGGGAGGAGGGAGTAGGCTTCGGAGACCCTCCTTGGAGAAGGGGGGTTGTTTTTTGTTTTTTGGTTTTTTTTCCCTTGCTCTTGTCCCCTGCACGCCCACCCGGGGTCCTCCAGGCCAATCCTCTGCGCACTTCCCTCTCCCTGCGGAGCTTGGAGGGCTGGTGGCCTGGCCTGGTCTTACGCCACCGTCCTCTGCGCTCCTCACTGCACCGGCACCACAGCAGGGACTGAGTAATGAAAGCGCCCGGGGAGCTACCCTTCCTGCTCCGCTCACTGCGGGCTCGGCCGCTGAGCTAGTGGCAGGCCAGCGGCTCTGGCCCACTGATTCCCGACCCAAGAGAGACGGAGCCCTCTTCCCTTCTCACCTCTTGCCAGTTCATCTTTCTGTGCACCGTGGGGAGGGGGCGGAGACGGGGATGCCTCCCAGCCCCCACCTCCCGGAGGGGGGGAGAGCGGAGTCGGCGCGCGCAGAAGGTGGCTTCTGCTCCCCTTCAGCCCAGCGCTCCGAATCTGCCCTTGCAGCCGCCGCAGATGCTGCCGCCGCCTGGGCTGCCCGGGGGGGCGACTGCGCGTCACCTAGACCGAGGAGCGCCGGGGATTTAAATGCCACTGAAACGGTGATCCATCACCGCGGGAGCCAGCAAACTTTCGCAGGAGGCTCCGCCATTGGCTGACATAGTCACGTGCCCCTCCCCCTGCGCCCTCCGCCCTCGCGCCCCCCCTCTTGCGCACTGTACATTCATATCATTTTTCTTCTCCGGCCCCATGGAGGAAGTGAGAAAGTTGGCACGGTCACCCAGGGCTTCGCAGGACCCGGTCCCTCAGTGACAGATGGACAATGCAAGAATGAGCTCCTTCCTGGAATACCCCATCCTCGGCGGTGGCGACTCAGGGACCTGCTCAGCGCGAGCCTACCCTTCCGACCATGGAATTACAACTTTCCAGTCGTGCGCGGTCAGTGCTAACAGCTGTGGCGGCGACGACCGCTTCCTAGTGGGCAGGGGGGTGCAGATCAGCCCGCCCCACCACCACCACCACCATCACCACCCCCAACCGGCCACCTACCAGACTCCCGGGAACCTGGGGGTGTCCTACTCCCATTCGAGTTGTGGTCCAAGCTACGGCGCGCAGAACTTCGGCGCGCCTTACAGCCCTTACGCGTTAAATCAGGAAGCAGAAGTAAGTGGTGGGTACCCCTCGTGCGCTCCCGCAGTTTACTCTGGAAATCTCTCATCTCCCATGGTCCAGCATCACCACCACCACCAGGGTTATGCCGGGGGCGCGGTGGGCTCGCCTCAGTACATTCACCACTCATATGGACAAGAGCACCAGAGCCTGGCCCTGGCCACGTATAATAACTCCTTGTCCCCTCTCCACGCCAGCCACCAAGAAGCCTGTCGCTCCCCTGCATCAGAGACGTCTTCTCCAGCGCAGACCTTTGACTGGATGAAAGTCAAAAGAAACCCTCCCAAAACAGGTCAGTCTTGCCATTCCTTGCATGTTCCTTGATGGTTCTGGAAGGAGCTTGTTTGCTTAGTTGCCAAGGAAAATTAATACTTAAAAAAACAAACCAAAAAACCCCCCACCTTCTTGCTTCCCACTGATATTCTGTGTGGAGAGATTGCCCAGGTGTGTGGGGCAAAGGAGCATCTGGGACTGTTGTGTTTCCCCAAGGGCTGAGTTTTAGAGGTTCTGGAATAGGAAGTGGGTAGGGGTCTGTGTGTGTGTGTGTGTGGTGGTGGTGGTGGTGGTTCTGTTAATATCCCCAGGCTCCATTAATCACGGGTCTGACCATGCTAATGGTTGACTTCGGGCTAACACTTTACACCTCATCAGTCACCTTTCTCAGCCCAGTTTCTGTGGAGAAATTCTTGATCTCCCCTTTACCTGAATGTTGCTCTGAAGCGTGTAGGGGGATCTTACATGGATTGAAAAATTTTTACCTTTCTCTCTCATCGCTCCCCACCATGCCCCCAGGGAAAGTTGGAGAGTATGGCTACGTGGGTCAACCTAATGCAGTGCGCACCAACTTCACCACCAAGCAGCTCACTGAGCTGGAAAAGGAGTTCCACTTCAACAAGTACCTGACGCGTGCCCGTAGGGTGGAGATTGCCGCATCCCTGCAGCTCAATGAGACCCAGGTGAAGATCTGGTTCCAGAACCGCCGGATGAAGCAGAAGAAACGAGAGAAGGAGGGCCTCTTGCCCATCTCTCCTGCCACCCCGCCAGGAAGTGAGGAGAAGGCTGAGGAATCTTCAGAGAAGTCCAGCTCTTCGCCCTGCATTCCTTCCCCGGGATCTTCTACCTCAGACACTCTGACTACCTCCCACTGAGGCCCACCCAGCCCCAGACTCAGCTGCCCAGGCTACTCTGAGGCTGGGGACTTCTTACCCAAAGCACATTCTTAGCTTATCTTCCTTTCCATTTACAGTCTCTCTCTTCCTTTCTGATCCTATCTGGGGAGCTCCTGGCCAGGATAATGTGTTTCCAGAGAATTCTAGATTAGAGGCTTGATTGGGCTGTGTGTGCTAACTCCTTGATGCAGATTAGGTGCCATAATCAATTTTTTGACGGCCCCCAACACCCTTCCCTACTTTTAGGAGATATCCACAGAATCCGTCCCTTTCAGATGTCCTTTGGATTATAGTCTCCGTTGCCAGCAGAAACATGTCAGAAGAAGGCCTTTTACCTATCTATATATTTACAGTTCTCCCCTACTTTGCCCTTAAAGTAGAATAGAGAGAAAGGAGAGTCCAAGAGCTCATAAAGAAGAGATGCACTATGAGCGTGTTTACACAATTAATTCATCCCTTAATTTAATTCAATTTCACGTGTGTGTTTGCTGGTTGTAAATACTTTGTCCTGAGAGATTTATCTTTATACAGATTTTCTAGAAATGTTTAGATTAAGTGACTAAAACAGGGTGGGTAACTCAAAGCTGGTACAATTTTATATATGATTATAGGTTAAAGAATAAAATCGCTCACTTAAACTCAGTCAGATGACTCAGAGGGTAGCCTGCATTTGTTCTTTCAGTAAGTCAAGAAGGCCTACAGAACACAAGGTTCAAAACCCTTGCTTCCTCTGCTAAGTTTCTCCCCATCCCCACCCGTTTATTGTTTCTCTGGCCACACTCTATTTAAATTTGTGCTGGATTATTCAGAACCTAGAGGTATTATTCAAACCAGCTTCTTCCTTCCACAGTTATCTTAACTGGATATGATGTATTTTCAGCTCAATTGTTAATGTGATGGATGGCACAATGAATGTATATTTTGTGTGATTCGTGAATAGTCTTTTGCATGTCGCACAATGTTTTGATGTCCCTGAAGTACCACACTGAGTTATATCAGTTATTCTTTGTGAGCCTACGATAGTCCCCCTTTCCTGTACAATCATGAACAGCTCTGAGATCCTGGAGTAATGTGATCCAGAGCAGAGTTTACGGGTCTTAAGATGTAATAAATATATTCAAGTTTCACATATGCTTAAGCATCTCTGTATTTGGCTTGGCTACAATTTGTTGGCTTCAACAACGTTGGCTCCTTTCACGTGGT
Organism: Ailurus styani; assembly: GCA_002007465.1. Taxonomy (NCBI): domain Eukaryota; kingdom Metazoa; phylum Chordata; class Mammalia; order Carnivora; family Ailuridae; genus Ailurus; species Ailurus styani. Next base: position 1,624,273 of record LNAC01000250.1, read on the forward strand.
GGGGGGAAGGGTGGTGTGCACTTTCAGAGGTGAGCCTTTCTTGAAAAGAAGTAAATGCTTTCCATTATGAAGCTGAAATTTCCCCTATGAGTGTCACAGCACCTAGCTAATGCCTATTTAATAGGTTGATTTTCTTTAAAATAACAACAGTTCCTTTATTATAATCCAAGTTCATCGTGGAAAAAAAATGAATGGTGAAGAAATTTATGAAGCGGATCTATTTTTGAAACAAACATGGATACTTCCTGGGTCAAGTGCTAACCTTTTCACCTCCAACTGAATGTTGACGTATATATAAACAGAACCCCCTTCAAAAGCCCAAACTCTTCAGTCCGTCTTTCCTCACATCAGTGAACCAAGAGCTAAGAGATTCACATTTAATGAGCTCCAGTTTAAAGCTGTTTGAGGACGAGGCCTCTACCTCACCCCTTTTCTTTTTTGGTTTGCCAGGCAGTGTTCCAGTATATTCCACCCTTTAAACTGAGTATGGCCTATTTTCAGTAAGCCCGCTGCATCTCTCCTCCCATCCCTCCTGTCAGTGTGCATCCCTTCCTGCCACTCTCCACACGTCCTCTTTCCTGCCCACCCCCTCTGGGTTCCGCATCTCATTCCCATCAGATTCAGCTTTGATGTGATAGCCAGCAAGGCTGTAACGGGTCTGCTCTAACCCATAACCCAGTTCTAATCCCCTAACGCAGAAAAAAAGGTTTTATTTTCTTCTCCGGGCTCCACAGACTCTTCCAGGTGAACTTTTGAAAGCTGCCCTGAAGTCTTTCGATAGTCAAGTTGCTTCCAACCGAAGCAAGGGTCTGCTCTTTAACAGAGGAAGCCAGCAAATCAAGGTGTTCAAAACTGCTCTCCTCCCAGACCTCTTACCACTTTTCCTTTACCATCACACATTCTCAGAGGCTTTAATTTAGCCCCAAGGGTAGAGGAGAAATACAGCATCACAAATACAGGCATATGACTTCCTTCCTCTCCAAAGCGGGTTTTACAAAGGATGGGCTGGCAGTGGGAGGAGAAATCCTACAAAAACTTGGAATTTGCAGGCCTCCTAGAGCACCCAGGAGATTTCCTGTACTTCCCTGTCAAAGGGGGCAAGCCTGGACTTTGCAGGCGTAGTTGCTGCGGCCATATCAAGGGCACCCGCTGCCCTCCCCTTGGCTCTGGGATCCTGGGCTCTGGGGTTGCCTCTAAAAGACTCAAGTGGATGGAGGAGAACTTCAAAGTCGGCCAACCCTTTCTTTCATTTCCCACCCTGGCCTTATACAGTATCTTTTGTTTATTAGTGTAAGGCCACACAGCAAAACAGATGGCTGGGTTCCAAATTCTTTAATGTGTTAAAGTGTCATTTGCATGCCACTGCCGTGATTTCAATATCTAAAAGCAGGGTCGGGCCCGCTGGAATCCTGGAGATCCCAGTCTTCAAGGTACTGGTTTAATGTAGCTGAGAGAGAGAGAACAATAAATTACGGCTAAACATCCAAAGCCTTCTCTAGGTCGTGGAATAAATCAGTTGACAAGCAATGCATTTAGGAAACATTAATATACCTTTCAACAAGGAAAACATTTGTATCTTTTTAGTTGTCCCCATCGATTAAATTAGAGGTGCTTATCACATTCTATTTCTAGGTGTCTCTTTTTCTGTTTTGGTCTCTGAGGAACATGGTTAGCTCCCTGAAAAATGACAGCAATGGTGACTGAAACAACAAATGATGGAAAACAGAAAATAGCATTTTACCGATAAATTTAAAAAGGACAAGAGTGTCAGTTGGGGACTTGGGATAATTACAATACAAAATTCCAGTTTTCAAACATTTTCTCCTCACTTCCTTCACACTCATTCAAAGCGCTCCTGAAATTCAGGGTGTCCTCAACCTAAGGCTGAGTTGAGATCTTGCTCTGAAGTCTGCTCTTGGCTTCACCTTTGAAAGTTTACTTTTGGAGGCTATTCAGATGCCATGGTGTTTTCCTCTGGGGCAATCAGATTCAAACCGATCAATATTTACTCAGTCTGAAAGGGTTGTTGAAAAGGCTGCTAACAACAAACTGCTTAGCTGCTCACCCCTGTTTAATCTCAGGTTCACTGAAAGTTCAAGAAGAGATGAATGCAGTGATGGGTCACTTTAGAATGAGTCCCAGCGGTTTATCTGAGCTCTCTGCTAAAGGCAACAATTATAGTTCCATCCCTCCTTGGGAAAGGGGCAACTTTCCTATTATTCTTTTGCTAAACAGTGTTTACTAGAAACTTAAAACACTTTCCTCTCCCTTCCTGGCCTTTTTTTTTTTTTTGGTGGTGGGGAGAGGAGCTTCCAGCTGCCCTTCGCCTCTCTCCCTCTCTCCTTCTCTAGCTTTCTGCCAATCCACTAGGTTTCATTTGACTTAAAATAAATTACACTGAATATTTTTAAAATGTTAAATTAGCCTGACAGAAAAGATCCGATTTATTTCAGATGCCAAGAGCTATGAAATGAGGCTCTCTGGGCCGTTAGAGCTTATCTTCCTTGCGAGAGTGCAGGGCAAGATTGAATTGAAATCCATTTGCATTTGAGTAATATCGACAAGCAGAGCCCCAATATCCATCTGAGATGACTTTTTAGACAGGAGGTGAGAGGAGGAAGGGGTAATTCACTTGTGCAAAAGCAAATACCTCAGGTAGAGACTCGACTTTAAAATTTTATACTCTCCTAGTGCGTAGACTATTGAGATGAGAAAGGAAGACCCAAGGAAGCCAGTTGGGAATGGTGGGAGAAGATGCTGGCCACTGAAGCTAATTGCTACAGCTCTTCAGAGGTCAAAGTTCATGTAATCACTGAATAAATGCATACTAAATAGGGATTTATTAAGCTTTTCTGATGGCTGAGCACGTCTGTGGAAAAAACAAACCAAAAAAACAGAAACGGTCACTGCTGTTTGTGCTTCCTCCCGAAGAATAATCATTCTAACAGTAGAAACTCTAGGAGTCTGGGTCTTTAATTTACTGTTTTGAATGACAGGATACCCTTCTGTTTTAAAATTTTGAAATCAATGCATGGACAACATCTTTATTTTGGATGGAACCGTAAAATAACTCTCCCTCTTAGAAATGCTGAGATTTTTTTCAATACACACAAGAATACAAGTTAGCTCGTCCTTATCAGAGAAGCTATTCACTAGACGACTAACTTTGTGACCTTCTACTATAGATAAGCCTACTTTTGCCTGCATTTCTGAGAGTACACAAAAGTTCTGCCTGAAGACTTCTTGTGCATTTTCTGAATGCAACCTCTCATTTTCTGAATAAGAAAGATAAGCCACCTAGAGGTGGTTTGATTTTACTTAGCATTATTACCTTTACTTCCTCAATAAAAACCGAGTAGTTTAGAATCTGAGGCCACTGCGCTTCTTGACTGGAAATTCCCGATTTGATTTTGCCCCTTTCCATTTATTCTGTGTGATTTGTTTCAGGCTGGATACGGTCCACAGTTTTCCACTTTTGGTTTACTAGCCATCCACTAAGTACTTGATTTGGAAGCCACCAAGATTACTTGAATCTCTGAAACAACCTTCCAGTTGAATGTTTCTGCCATCTTGTTTGAAGAATAAAATATTGGGCTACTTGCTGCTAAAGACACACGTTCTTAAAATACAAAAATAGAACAGGTAAAATTCAACACACATATATATTTGTTGACGTTGTTCTGGAATCTAGACTAGGGAAGGATAAAGGACAGAGGAGTTGCCTGTGCCCAAGTTCAAGCTCCATTAAATTGTCAGCATCAGCTAGAAAGGGCTTAGAGATGCAAGGAACATTCCAGGAGGTGTCTTAGCCCTGAATCTTTTCTTTGTGTTTGCTTCTGTTTGGTTTATGACATAGCATAGCCTTCGGAGCTGTTCTGGTCCATATTTCTTAAGTTTTCTTCACGACTCACTCATGTACCAAATACACATACAATTTAACATAAAATTTCCTTGCAACACAACTTTCCACATTTTCCTTTATTGGTGGGCTCCTACTGATCTCAGCAGAACCTGCTGCCCAAAAGGACACCTCAGGCTGTCAGTGGAATCCCCAGCGTTTTCGAGCCTTCAAATATAGCTAAACTTCGATTGCTGAACAGCAAAGCAAATATCAATCAAGCAAGTCTGCTGGCAGAGCCTAGCCTATGAACCTCCCCCCCACCCAATCTCAAAACCCAACTACGTCCAGTAAAATAGTCTGGGAAGGTGGCATTTGGGGTTTATTGGAAACAAATGAAAAGACCGACGTTCCTTTTTCTCAACATTTCCAGACACAATTAAAATATGTGTCTCCATTTCCTTAAACAGCCCATTAAAATTTTTTTCCTATTAAAAAATGTGGTGGAAAAGGTCCAGCCACAAGCCTAATTTATAGAAATCAGATTGTTTTCCGTTTTCATTTTAGGCTTGGGCGTTCAGAGAAACAATACGCGACGGCTCGCAACCGAAAATAAAACAAGTGATTGAAAAAAAAATTTTTTTTCTTTTTTAAACTGGGATACTTCTTAACCGCACTGGACATTTTAGCCTGCTTCCTTGTAAAAGAAAAATCGCCACAGAATCACAGCGAGAATGCCAAAAGCCATAACTTAAACGTGGGGGACCCTCCTCTCCCCCCGCCAAGTATCAGCAGTACGGGGCCGGGACTCTGCCCGCTCCGAGGAACAAACGAGGTCCTCCCTTCAGGACGCGCCGGGGCGGCTGCCGGAGGCTCGGCTCGGGCGATCGCTCGCGGGGCAGCGCGGCGCCCTCCCGGCCGCCCGCGGGGGCTCCTGCCGCGGGGAGAGGCCGCCGGGTCCTCGGCGCCCCGCAGCGGTGGCGCGAAGCCCCACCACCAAGGCGAGGACGGCTTGCTTCCCTTAGCTTCCCC